>PVKC010014856.1:0-21871 GCA_004027635.1 Crocidura indochinensis | reverse complement strand
ACAAAGAGTGGTGAGTGCAGCTACAAAAACAAACACACAGAAAACCACCATAATCATGTGAATGAATGAGAGAACTGGAAAACCTGTCTGGAGTACAGGTGTGGGTGGGGTGGGAGGGAGGGGGACTTGGGACATTGAGGGTGGGAATGTTGCACTGTTGAAGGTGGTGTTCTTCACATGACCGAATTCACAAACACATATGTAATCAAAACGCTTAAATTTAAAAAAAGGAAAAAAAAGAATGAGAGAATATAACATGAAAATAACTATAAACCAGTGCTTAAAAATAAAAAAAAGAATAAAAATCAGGGGCTAGAGAGATAACACAGTGGTAGGGCATTTGCCTTGCACGCAGGTGATTTGAATAGACAGTGGTTTAAATCCCGGCATCCCACATGGTCCCCCGTGCCTGTCAGGAGAAACTTCTGAGAGCAGAGCCAGAAGTAACCGCTGAGTGCCACCCGGTGTGACCAAAGAGAGAGAGAGAGAGAGAGAGAGAGAGAGAGAGAGAGAGATCAATTACATCCCAAAATGGGCAGAGAAATGAACAAAAACTTCCTCAAAGAAGAAATAAGGACAGCCAAAGGCATCTGAAAAATGGATCCACATCATTAATCATCAGGGAGATGCAAATCAAAACAACAATGAGGTATCATCTACACCACAGAGACTAGCACACATCACATAAAACAAAAACAACCAGTGCTGGTAAGGATGTGGGAGAGACTCTCATTTAGTGATGGTGGGAGTGCCGACTGGTCCAGCCACTTTTGAAAACAATATAGCTGTTCCTCAAAAAGCTAGAAATTGAGGTTCAATTTAACCCAGCAATACCACTCCTGGAAATATACCCTAGGGGCTAAAAAAAAAAAACCACAATGCTGAAAAGTCCTCTGTTCCTGTGCTCACTGCAGCACAATTCAAATAGTCAGAATATGGAAATAACCCAAGTGCCTGAAAATAGATGGGTGTATAAAAAATACTGTGGTACACAATGGAATACTATGAAGTTATGTATACGTATATATGTATACGTATTAGAAAATTTTATGACTTCATGTTTCCTAATAGCTTCATAGTATTATGCCGAGTCAGAGAGAGAGGGGTAGATATAGAATGATTGCACCCATTTGTGGGATATATATATAAAAGTTACATGATATTAATATCCATAGACAATAGAGATGAAGGCCAGGAGTAACAGTCCATTGTAGGAAGCTTGCCACAAATAACAGGAGAGTGAAGGAACTATTATGACTATGATAATTGGACATGATCACTGTGGATGAGAACTGGTGCTTAAAGGAAATAACGTGATATGCATGATACCCCTTCAGTTACAATATTCCAAACCACAATGTCTAAAAGTTAAATAAAGAGAGAGAGAGACAGAGAGAGAGAATGCAAGCATATGAGAGGGGTTAGGACAGGAGGAAAACTAGGGACATCATTGGTGATGGTAAATGTCACTGATGTAGGATGTTGTACATTGTATAACTGAAAACCTATCACCAAAAAATGTGTAACTGTATCTCACAGTAATCCAATTTCGTATAAAAATTTTAACAGATATTATGTTGTGAAACTGATTTAAAAAATTCTGATTAGTCTCCAACTTTATAGTATAATTAAATTTATTTTTTCATGTTTAAGTATTATTGCTCTTGTAATTTATTTTTACAAATATGTATTTCTCAATGTAGTTATTTCTCTAACTAAACTCATCATTCTTAGTGGTGAGCTTCATGAAGTGAGCTGGAACTTCCAGCCCTCCTCTCTTTTGTCTCTGAAAATTATTGCAAGAATGTCTTTCCCTTTTCTTAAAACCCATAGATAATTCAGACCACTCTGTGTCTTTCTCGCTCTCTCTGAATTATTTCACTCAGCATAATAGATTCCTGTACAACCATGTATAGGAAAATTTCATTACTTCATCTCTCCTGACGGCTGCATAATATTCCATTGTGTATATGGACCACAGAAATAACTATATTGAGAACTATCCTAACAATGAGAATATATGAGGGAAATAGAAAGCCTGTCTAGATTACAGGTGGGGGAGGAGTGGGGAGGAGGGAGATTTGGGACATTGGTGGTAGGAATATTGCACTGGTGATGGGGGCGTTCTTTCATGACTGAAGCCCAACCACAATCATATTTGTAATCAAGGTGATTAAATAAAATATTACTTAAAAATAAAGAAAAATGTAGAGGTAGTGCAGCAAAAAATATAAATATGTATTTCTTACAAAACCAACGTTATAAAATGAAATTCATTTGGGAAAATAAAAAGGGGATAAGAAAAAAAGGCAAAAAAAGTACTCAAAAAAAAAACCCAACCAATTTTTGATACTTTGTTTTGGGGTCACATAAGCAATGTTCAATGATTAGTCCTACTTCTTGCTTAGGCATCACTCCTAAAGGATTTATAGGTGATGGAGATCAAACCAAATCGAATCAAATACTTTACTCCAATAATAACTTCCTAAGCTCAAGAAGTTAAAATTTTTATATCAGGGGCCGGAGAGGTGGCACTAGAGGTAAGATGTCTGCCTTGCAAGTGCAAGCCAAGGAAGTATCGTGGTTCGATCCCCTGGCGTCCTATATGGTCCCCCTAAGCCAGGGGCGATTTCTGAGTGTTTAGCCAGGAGTAACCCCTGAGCATCAAATGGGTGTGGCCCAAAAAACAAACAAACAAAATTTATATCAAATAAAGTTTTCCCCCCTTTTCTATCAACTAAAGAGTTGGAGAGGCAACAACAGTGAATTAAAACATACATTTATTTTTAGGAGTTTGAAAACAAACATGAAAACAAAAAATGGGCATATTCTAAAGGGTGCACAATATTTGCAAGATATCAGTAATAGGATAAAATGAGGTTTTGGTAGTGAGAGAATTATAGCTTGTATTATGTGGAAAGAGAAAGGTGACTTGGAAGAACTTAGGAGAAGTAAGCTTTGACTTATTGTAAACACCCCATTTTGATATTTTTGTTTGTTTTTTTGGGGGGGGCACACCTAGCAGCAATCAGTGCTCCTGACTAGGGGGACCAAATGGATGACAGGGATCAAACCAGCATCCATCCTAGATCAGCTACATGCAAGACAAATGCCCTACTGCTGTGCTACCACTCCTGCTCCTCCTTTTGGATATTAGTAACACTCTTTAAAAAATAGATCAATTTTATAATCAACACTTTTTAATACTTTTCTATAAAAGGTTCCCCATATCCCAAAGGAGCAATATTAAAAATAGTAGAAAAAAGTACAAAAGAGTAGCCACATATTGACCTAGTTATGAATTAATCCATTTATTCTGCACAAGGTTGAGTTTTGTTGTTGTTGTTGTTGTTTGGTGGGGGGTTTTTTGGTCCACACTTGACGGTCCTCAGAGGTTACTCCTGGCTCTGTACATAGAAATAGCTCCTGGGTCTGAGGACTATATGGGATGCCAGGGGTTGAAGCTGGGTCCAACCCAGGTCTGCTATGTACAAGGCAAATGTCCTACCCTTATACTATCATTCTGGACCAAAGGTTGGCCCATTTTTTAAGAAAAAGCCAGGAGGTGATAATACAACTCAGAAATAAGTGCAAGATCAAAACTACTTTTGAAAGAATAAAGTGTACTTCGCCTTAAGATTCATCAGATTCTGAAGTTCATGCTCTTATCCTCTATGTTATCATACTTTAAAATGGCTTCATCAAATAACATAAGTAAAGACACTTGGAAAATTGATTTTGTTACTCTATTTAATGGGAAAAATGTATAAATTACTTTCAGCCATCAATTTTCCATATAACAATTTATATGACATTCTTAATATATATCTTTGGGACTACCTTACAAATATGTCTTCAAAATAATTTCCCTAAACATATATTTCCTAGACATTTATTATGTTTCTGAAAATTAAAATATTGATTTAATTCATGTACCTTGATGATCATTTTGCTTCATGGAATTTCAATTTTAGAATTTATAGATTACTCTCCCTCCAAAGGGTAAAAGCCAATCAAGCAAAGATCTCTAGTCACACACAAATTCTGTTCAGTAACTATTTATAATTCTGGTAACAAATGTAAGGTGCATATTCCAGTATAATTTGAGTTAAAATAAATAACACTTCTCAGGTATTTACTATTTGTTGTCTGTTCCTCAAAAATTTACCATCAATCAGAAGACAAAAAGTGTACCACAATATTTTGTTTTAATTATATTGACCTAGACATTACTAAACTGAAAGTGATTGATTAACCAATCATATTAAAAAGTTTCTCACCAAACGTAACCTCCAAGGTCCACTTTTACAGCCACTCCAGAGACAAGAGGATGGGAGAAAGAATTTCACTAACAAAAAGCCAGCATGTTAGAAGATAGAGGATTCATGTCCTTAGAAACCACCTTGGCTGCAGTCACAAGAAACTCTTATACAGGTAAAGAACTTTATAGAAGGGTAAGCTGCTGACTGGTGGGCACTGGGGTGAACAAAAAACTCACTGATGCTGAAAATCTAAAGCTTTGTGATCAAGCATTCACTCTGAGCATTATGTTCCTTGTAATAGGCACTTGGGGGAAGGACAAGGAAGATCAGTACAGTAAACCACAGTGCATGGGGCGGGAGGAGGAAAGAAAATAGACCAAGGATGGGAGGGTGAATGGGGATATTGGTAGAGGGAAGTGAACATCAATGAAGGGAAAAGACTTTGGTGGTTTAACAGGTTAAGTTCAAGTTTTGCTCATAGGAGGTACAGGTTTGATCTCAAGTACCACATAGTCCGAGTAGTAAAAGTGACCCCTGAGTACAACTGAGCATGACCCCCAAACACAACTAGAAAAAAAAATAGGGAGGACATCAGAAAATCATTACCTGTCAACTACTGGAGCATGTGCATTGTATAGAACTCTGGTCATTAAGTCACAAATACTATCATTTTCTTCCTACCTGCATAATTAGATGTTATTGATACATGCAATGTGCAAGCAAGCATATAGTCTTTATAAGCATTGCAAATGTATTACCCAGTCATGCTACTCAGGCTAAACCCTTTATGCATATCTTTCCTTTTATTTATTTTGCTCCTTAAATTACTATTACCAAAAAAAAGTAAAATCCACAGTATGATTTTTCTCGTAAGAGTATCAGCCACTTGGTGTGCTATTTCTTTAATAAATCTTTCTACTCTAATCTAAGTATACTGATTGGGGATTATATTGTATAACTAAGACAAGGAATCCAGGTAGGATTCATCTCTCCTTGCCTCCACAACTCTTTTCTCAGTAATATATAATTTTTCTGGGTTTTGGCAAGGAGATTGTTTTGTTTTATTTTATAGTCTTTGAATCAAACTCTCAACTTATTTAGCCCTGGTTTCAAAAGAGCTGAAAGTAAAATATTTGACAAGTTTATGACAAAACTTTTAACCTAGTTATCTCTCTATTCTGTATTAAATAAAAACAAGATCTTATTTCCAGAAGACAAAAAAATTCACTTTCCATTTTTAATTATGGTAAGCAAGACAAAGAGATAATCACAGTCATTGTGATAAGTGACAAGAATTCTTTGGCATGCCATCTGCTCATTGCCTATCCCTTGAGTCTTCTCGCTAATTTCCCCCTACTTCCTTCTAAAACTCCCCAACTGTACAGTGGCACTATCTCCCCTCCACTTTTTGTCTTCTGGTTGCCTAGGGGAGCTCGCCTAAGGTTTCACTAATCAATCTTTACAGAACAAAGGCAGCTCGACAAAGCACTGCAGGCTGATTGGTATTTGCGATCAGCAATTGGCTTGTTTTCTGATAAATTTCTTGTTTGTCGGGGCCTTTGTCAGGCATCATATATTTATAGCCTCTGGCATGATCAATTCTAATACACTGTCTTATGCTAAGTTTTGAACCAAGATTGCTCTTGACATTTGCTGAAACACAGCACTGTCTAGTACAGAAGATGAGAAAGAGAAGAGACAGTTTTGTATTTTATTAACATAGCAAGGATGCAAATAACCCACCATTGAGAGTAATGAGCCTTCACACCTGTGCCACCCTGTCCATTTGCACTGAGCCATAATGAAAATTATGCAAAGGGCCTCAATCAGAGAACTGAAGAAAATCAAATAATAGATACAGCTATATGTGTTTGTGTTTGTGTATATACTGTGTGTTTAAATATAACATATACATATATATGGAAACAGCTATAATATACATATATTACTGTTCACTAAGAACCTATTTATGTGGCTAAGCTGATATTTAAACTTAATATTTAAAGCAATAATAGACTGTGGAGAGATAACACAGGAGGTACTGTTCTTGTCTTGCATGTAGCCAGCCCTGGTTTCTATTCCTGGTACCACAAATGGGCCTCTGAACACTAAACACCATCAGGCATAACCCAAAATAAATAAGGCTATAATACAGAATTACAATGAACAATATACTTTCATTCCCCTGTATCATTGGCCCCACCTCAAGATGTTTTATCCATTTGTAAAATTCAAATCTATTTTATGTTTGGCATGAATCATGCTAATATGGGGTCTAAGAGATAAAATGAAGTTAAGACACTTGCTTTGCATGCAGGTCACCCGGTTTCATCCTTGGTGATGCAAATGGTTCCCTGAGGTCAGCCAAATGATTTCTGACTTAGAGACAGGATAAGTTTAAACACCTCCAGGTATAGACCAAACAAAAAAAGATAAAATGGGCTAATAAAATTATCTGCTAAATATTTCAATCTGAACAATATTTCTTTGGGTTTGGGAGCAGAATTGGGGGCCATTGGGTCCACACCAGCTTTACTCACAGTTTATTCTTGGCTCTGCACACAGCAATCACTCTTGGTACTACTAGGGGGTCAAAAGGGATGCAGATTATCAAATTTGGGGTGACAGCATGCAAAATAAGCACCCTACATGCTGAACTATCTCTATACTACAGCCACTTTGTGATATTTCTATCTAAGCAAACAAAAATGTTTTTAAAATTCCATTTTTCCTGTACATGTATTATTGAGAATATCTCTAAGCTAACAATCTTTTACCATTGGTGCGAGGAAAATCATTCCACAGATAGAGTTTAGGACTTAATGAATCATGTTTATTTTTTGAACTCAGGAGGAAAGCTCTCAAGAAGAAGCAGAGGAGTTAATACAGTTTCCCAAGATAGGAACCTCTGCAAGCTGACACAAGGCATATGACTGTGGAGTAGATTCAGGCTGTGACATAGGATCTCAGATGGGCACTTGTTCCTTAAATGAAGACTCTTAAAAGTCAGGGGTGGAATCACTAATCATCAGGGAGATGCAAATCAAAATAACTATGAGGTACCACCTCACACCAGAGAGAATGGCATACATCACAAAGAACGAGAACAAACAGTGTTGGCGGGGATGTGGAGAGAAAGGAACTCTTATCCACTGCTGGTGGGAATGCCATGTAGTTCAACCTTTATGGAAAGCGATATGGAGATCCCTCCAGAAACTGGAAATCGAGCTCCCATACGATCCAGCTATACCACTCCTAGGAATATACCCTAGGAACACAAAAATACAATACAAAAATCCCTTCCTTACACTCATATTCATCGCAGCACTATTTGCCATAGCAAGACACTGGAAACAACCAAGATGCCCTTCAACAGACGAATGGCTAAAGAAACTGTGGTACATATACACAATGGAATACTATGCAGCTGTCAGGAGAGGTGAAGTCATGAAATTTTCCTATACATGGATGTACATGGAATCTATTATGCTGAGTGAAATAAGTCAGAGAGAGAGAGAAATGCAGAATGGAATCACTCATCTATGGGTTTTAAGAAAAATGAAAGACATTCTTGCAATAATAATTTTTAGACATAAAAGAGACAAGAGCTGGAAGTTCCAGCTCACCTCATGAAGCTCACCACAAAGAGTGAAGAGTTCAGTTAGAGAAATAACTACATTTTGAACTATCCTAATAATGAGAATGTATGAGAGAAATGGAGAGCCTGTCTATAGTACAGGCGGGAGTTGGGTGGGGAGGAGGGAGATTTGGGACAATGGTGATGGGAATGTTGCACTGGTGATGGGTGGTGTTCTTTACATGACTGAAACCCAAATATAATCATGCATGTAATAATCAAGGTATTTAAATAAAATATAAAAAAAAAGTCAGGGGTGGAGGGAGGACAAGATTGGTGGTGGGAATGACCATGATTCAATGTCACTATGTACCTAAAATACTACTGTGAAAGACTTGTAATCTGCTTTGGTCAAAATAAATATTATTAATAAAAAAAGAATTATACCTATTAAGGATATACTTCTAAAAAAAAGAAAATACTACATTGAGAGCAGGAAAATATGTGATTTACCATATGTAGTCGTAATAGTAGTGGATTTTTTTTCTCCTGTCCTGAATCCAGGAGGCAAGGATAGGCATAGTTTTCACTTTTAACCCATCACAGAAATATAAAAATGAGTAATAAAATATTCTAAAGCAAAAGAATAAATAAATAAATAATTGTCCTTGTCTCCCAGCCGATGGAGGTGAGGAAATCAGCCAAAATTTGTAAAGCCTGTTGGGTTCTTCTAACTTTTGATCATCACATGTCCAGTCTAATACAAACCCAATTCAGTAAGACAGGACAGAAAGACATTCATTCCTTATCTGAAAAGGACATATAACTCAACAACAAGTAAAGCGGTAATAACATTGATCGTTTTACTAGAATGACTTTATTTTGCTTTATTCTAACAATATGGGGAGATGCATGATTATATCTCAGTTCACCTAATTATTACAGCGCAATAATTTCAGGATAAAAAGTCTGAATATTAAGACAGACTGGATAAAAAGTCTGAATATTAAGACAGACTGCATTCATATTTCTTAGTCTTTTGTAAAAATAGATTTTTATAAAAAAGGTATTTGTTAAACCAAGTAATTATTTAGAAGAGAAGTATTTTATATATACAGAAATATATTTTTTGTATGTATGTGTAAAAGCAAAAGAGTAAATTGTTGGTAGAACAATAAGAACAAAATTTCATATCCACATAATCAGTGTAAAATTAAACAAGGAATGGGCTTAGACCTTCACTTCAGCAAGAAGTCAAATCTGTAAATGCCTCCGGGAACTTAACTCAAAGATAAACACTTCAGGGCAAGCAAATTAAGCCTTGAATTACAAACTACACAAATTCCCTTACAAACACACACATGCTACATACACACACTCACACTCAAAAAGGCAGAGGGAAATTCCTATATCAGGGAGGCCACAGCACTTTTGATCTACACCAGACCTGTGCCAACCCTTCTGCCCTGTGATGCAGCAGACCCCAGGAAGGTATGTACAGACCAGTGGGACATGTGCAGACAGTTTCTGGAACTCAGAAGTGATCTCTGGCTAGAAACAAAGAAGGAACTAGATAGGGAAGTTTAATCATATCACACAGGGAGAGCTTTAAAGCCTTAAGTGCACTGCTTTCTTTGAGTCTGTCCTAGGGTGTCCCTTGTACTCATTTTTCCCTCCACCGTTCCCTTTTCTCCATATATTTTACCCAAAAATAGCTCTGGTTTCTTATAAATTTCTATTTCTTGAGATCCACAGATACTGATTTTTTCATAACAAGTGTACTAGAAATAGGACAGTAGTCTAGACAAAGCATACTCCAGTCTATGCTTTAATGTTAACATTTTTCTACTGAGTTTTAAATTTTACTTTTACAATTGGTGCAATAACAGACTTCTGAAGCAAAGCCCACAAGAACTTACAAGTGTTCCAGCCATTTCCAAATGTTGAGTAAAAATACTGAAAGGAAAAGTGGAAGAAAGAGACACTCTGGGCAATAGGAATGGGCTGCAAAAAAGAGGACTGTTCTGAGGGATTTTAAGGTGCTGCTTTTATTTCCTTCTTAAGGTGACCAACAGTTTTTTTCCTGAAAAGTTCATCTCCTTTACCTGGAATTGGACTTCTACCAATTTTCTGCCATTTTATGTTCAACTCCAAACTGTCATGGCAGCCTATAGTGTGGAGCAGATAGGGGTGTATTCTTAGGCCACACATAGGAGAGTTGGAGCTATTGGCTTTAATGTAGGCTGGAAATTGGGAGTATCAGTTTCATAGAAGATAAGAATAGAGCCCCCCCAATTATAAGTAATTGTGTAAGGTGCTGTTTGAGCAGGGATAGTAGAGATTGAGTTATCTCTATGCTGAGATAGCATAAGAAGATTTTTCACCTGGAGGAAGAGACACTTTCTGTCTCTGTCAATACATCTTTTTCTTTTCTCAAAATTATATTATAAGCCTAAGCAATCCAATTACATATCCTCTGTTGTCTCTAAAAATGTAATTTGACTATAATATAAATGATTAACTTGAACTTTTAAGCAGTGTATATACTAGATGACTATGTATTTGCACAATTGGTAAATGAATGAAAAACCTACTGAACAGTTTTGGCATTGTAGTCATTAATTTCTTAAGAAGTTTCATTTACTCCACAAATTTCTATATTACATTCTGCCATATATTTTCTAAGAGCAAGGTTAATAAAGATAAATATTGCCACTTACTTTAGGAAATTTAATCTTTGAAGAGAGAGGGAAATTCATTATGTATATAACAATTGGCATCAACTTCCAGTATTAAAATTCTACTAATTGCACATTTTTCAGGATAAGATTGAATTAAATGGACCTCTTCTCAGAAACAGATTATTAGAATCTCAACAATTATTTGAAACTGTTTAAAGCACATACACCATTAAAAATAAAAGTATTTGAGATCAAACAATCTTTATACTAAAAATTATTTTATTAGTTTCTACATTGCATAAAAATGACTTTAGCTTTTCAAAATATTTTCTGATTTCAAAAGAGACTAAATAAGGGAGATGCAGCATATAATAATTAGAATGTTTGTTTTCTATACTTCCATGAAAAAAATATTTCATGTGTCTGTTTTTAAAAATTTACTTTTTTTGGTAACCAGAAATAGTGACTAGCCTCTCCAGTTTCAGCTGATATATAATAAAAAAAAAAAACAATGATATCTTACTCAATAGAAACCTATGAAATGACCATATAACACTGGAAATGCTCAAGAATACAGTAAAAATATGAAAAATAAGCATGATGAAAATCACTTATTATTTCCATTATGAAGTACATATCATATAAGTGAGATGCTTTATATGCATAATCTCAATTTTTCTCACAGTAGTCCTTCAAGATGATCATCGAAACCCACTATATAGGAGAATCTCCATAAATAAAATAAAGTTTGCATTTATTGATCCTGCTTGTCATTTTTATATTACTTCAAAACATGTGGAGAGGTTTTTGTGACAGTAGGGGCATTTTAAGAATGATCTGACATAAAGCATAGACTTGTCATGCACACAAATTTTCTTTTGGAAAGTCCTTCAAAGCAGATGACAGTATGGTAAAAAACTAGACCTGAGTATCTGCCAACAGAAAAGATGTGCTATTTGTATTAAGAGAGTGACACAAAGAAAATAAATGAGAATTTCAGATCTGAGAGTTAAATCAAAAGTCACAAGGACAGATAGTCCAAGGCAATTGCTTGCGATTGAGTTGCTTCTTTCACACAGGGAATCCCTATGCTGTGTGCTCTAGGAGGAACAGCCACTGAAATTAATCTGTCTAAAGATAGCTAATGAATGTTTGATGGAAGGCCAGTTAGGACAGCTAGCAAATAAAAATGTATAATACCGGAGAATTGGTAACAGGAATATTGCAGGAATATTGCAGGAATATGGCTTAATAGCTGCTGTTTTGAGGTGTAGGTCTTTGTATCATCTAAGAATTTGTTAGGAGTGCAGAATCACAGGTGAAAACTACAGTTAAGAATACTAAAGCAAAAAAAAAAAAAAAAGAATACTAAAGCAGGGAGGGGATGAAGGGATAATGAATTGGGCAGGATACTTGCCTTGTTTGTCATCAATCACAATTCAATCCCCACATCCTGTATTTCCCAAAGCCATATCAGAAGGAATCCCTAGGGAGGAGCCAGGAGTAAGGACTGAGCACTGCCGGTTTGGCTTCCCAAAAAGCAAAAAATATTAGTGTGTAATGAGAATTAGTAAAGTGTAGTCCCAGAGCCTTGCCCAGGTCTGCTAAAACTTACTATATTTCTGAAAAAATAAATCCTACTAAGAAATGGAGAGATTTTTCAATAAGCAAGAGTGCATGCTTGACAAGAAAAGGAAGCATGAGTTGGACTCCTTGAGCCACACATGGAGACCACCTCTTCCAAGATGAGCTACTCAAATCCCTCCCAGGTGTGATTCAAGAACAAAAAACAAAATCAATAACTAGTTTCCAGAAAGAAAAGTAAGAGTTTGAAAACTGGCCAAAAGGAATCAAGTATATGGTTAAGGGTAGAATTAATGATAAATTTATTAATCATTATTATGTTGATCTTTAATGATACAAAAACTTATGTAATGCTGTAATAGAATGCATTCATAGTAAAAATAATAAATATAAATATAAATTAGTTAAAATATATTTTCCAATTAAAATTATAAGTGCTCTAAATGTAGAAATGGAAGAATATATAAAATAATCTAAACTTCATTTAGCCTACCACAATTTGAGAAATTAATTATTATTTTTGTAGTGTTTGTTAAAATCAATTAATGATTCTACTTTTTTGTTTTCAAGGAAAACTTCAAAAATAAGAGATGGGAGGTCAGAGATATAGCACAGTGGTAGGGCTTTTGCTTTGCACACAGCTGATTCAGGACAGACAGTGGTTCGAATCCCGACATCTCATATGGTCCTCCATGCCTGCCAGGGGCAATTTCTGAGTGCAGAGCTAGGAGTAAACCCTGAGCATCACCAGGTGTGACCCAAAAACAAACAAAATCTATAAGAGATGGGGACCAACAAACGCAATTTTATTAAGAGAAAATACATTCAAAACGGGAGGAGTGGACAAGATAAAAAAGTTCCCTGAAACTCAAAGACAGTAACAGGGATTAAGGCACTTGACTTGCTGCCTGCCACCAGCCCTGTTTGAATCCCCAGTATCCAAAAGCTCGAATCTGCCCCACTGTGTTCAGACAACAGTTGTATTCTCTTTTCACTTCCCCTAGACTCACAGGCTTGCTCTCCTCCACATGTATTCACCTGTGTAACCTATCATGCATATGCTCTGGGTTTATATAACCCCCAAGATACACTGAATGTTTCACTTTAATTTTTATATAAATGCTTTATTTAAGCACATGATTACAGAATTGTTCATACTTGGGTTTCAGGCATAGAATATACAGAAACCTTCACCAATGCAATTTTCCAGTCACCAATGTTCCCCATTTTCCTCCCACCCTCATACCCTTTGCCTATCTCTAGGGAAGGCATTTTGCTTTTCTCTTTCTCGCTTTCTCTTTTCTTTCTGACACTGTGGTTTCACTATTGTAAATGAGGGGTGCCATGTATATCACTTTATCCCCTTTCAGTACTCAGTTCTTGTCCAGAGTGATCAGTTCCAACCATCATTGTTATAGTAGACCCTTCTTTTTTATTTATTTATTAATTATCTTTATTTAAATACCATGATTACAAATATAATTGTAGTTGTATGGTACAGTCATGTAAAGAACACCCCCCTTCACCAGTGCAAAATTCCCACCACCAATTTCTCAGATCTCCCTCCTTCCCACCCCACCCACACCTGTACTCAAGACAGGCTTTCTTGTTCCCTCATTCATTCACATTGCTATGATAGTTTTCAGTGTTATTTCTCTAACTGCATTCATCACTCAAGAGGTAGGTGGAAAGACTGTTGACCCCTATACAGTCCACCTAGACCGGCACCCAGGGATTGCCTGGAGTCAGGGGAAAAAGACAAGGATGACCGGTGGCCTGCCAAGCCTCCCAGCACTCTCCAGACCAGGAAGAAGGGCTATGGTATGGGGCCACGCAAAACCCCATACCTGGCAAGAGCTGGTCTCCTGAATCCAAGAGGAAGCTGGAAGCCAGATGTCTACTCATCCTCCTCCCGATACATCTCCCCATTGGAGTGTGGAGGGAGAGGGGAAGCCTGAGACCCAATAAGAGTCCACCTGAACTCACTTATGGCCATCTGAGCTGGCACCCAGGAAAGGCCTGTAGTCAGGGGGAAAAACAAGGACAGCTGGGGGCCTGCCAAGTCTCCCAGCACTCCCCAGACTAGGGAGATAGGCTCCGGTATGGGGCCTCCCCAAACCCTATACATGGCAAGAACTGGTCTCCTGAATCCAAGAAGAAACTGGAAGTCAGGGGGTCGGGATGTGGCGCTGGAGGTAAGGTGCCTGCCTTGCCAGCGCTAACCTAGGACGGACAGCGGTTTGATACCCCTGCTCCCCATATGGTCCCCCGTGCCTGCCAGGAGCGAATTATGAGCGAATAGCCAGGAACAACACCTGAGCATCACCGAGTGTGGCCCAAAAACCAAAAAAAAAAAGAAAAAAAAAGAAACTGGAAGCCAGATGTCTGCCCGCCCTCATCCTGATACATCTACCCTCTGAAGTGCAGAGGGAGAGGGGAAGCATGGGGCCCACTAAGAGTCTACCTGAGCCCACTTCTGGCCATCTGAGCTGGCACCCAGGAAAGGCCTGGAGTCAGGGGAACAAGACAAGGATGACTGGGGGCCTGCCAAGCCTCCCAGTACTACCCAGACTAGGGAGATAGGCTCCAGTATGGGGCCTCCCCAAACCCTATACCTGGCAAGAGCTGGTCTCCAAAGTCCAAGAGGAAACTGGAAGCCAGATATCTGCCCACCCTCCTCCTGATGCATCTCCCCCCCCCCTGGAGTGCGGAGGGAGAGGGGAAGCCTGGGGCCCACTAAGAGTCCACCTAAACCCACTTCTGGCCATCTGAGCTGGCACCCAGGAAAGACCTGGAGTCAGGGAAAGACAAGGATGACTGGGGCCTGCCAAGCCTCCCAGCACTCCCCAGACTAGGGAGATAGGCTCCGGTATGGGGCCTCCCCAAACCCTATACCTGGCAAGAACTGGTCTCCAGAATCCAAGAGGAAACTGGAAGCCAGATGTCTGCCTGCTCTCCCCCCGATGCATCTCCCCCCTGGAGTGAGGAGGGAGAGAGGAAGCATGAAGCATAAGAGGAGCCATTTTGATTTCTGTAGATATAGGGGAGTACTGCAAAATTACTCCATTGGTAAAGCTTTAGGTTGCTTCTTACAATGTGCTGAAATGGAATGCAAGGGTTAAAAGTGAACACGGCCACTGAGCGGCGGTGCTTTTTGGATGTGGGTCCTGGAGCATTTGCAGTCTTAGATGTTTGGCAGCCAGCTCAGCAGAGAAGAGGCAGAAAGGGGCAGACTGCATGGCTGGCATCTTTAAAAGTCTCTGGGCTCCCAATCACCAGCAGGATTGGCCCCACGTGCGTTGGGTGGGGACATCTTACTGAGGGTGGGTCCTGGAGCGTTTGCAGTCTTAGATGTTTGGCGGCCAGCTCAGCAGAGAAGAGGCAGAAAGGGGAGTAGACCCTTCTTTACTCTAACTGCATTCACTGCACTCTGAAGCAAGCTTTCTACAATGAACTTGTCTTCCTTATCCTCACCTCTATTGTCTTTGTATATAACTACACAATGGAATATGATAGATCCTTTAAGAAAAATTATGTCAAGGTATATAGAACAACATGTAGGTAAAACACTTCATAACATTGAGACTAAAGGCATCTTCAAGGAAGAAACAGCACTCTCCAAATGAGTGGAAGCAGAAATAAACAGATGGGATCATATTAAGCAGAAAAGCTTCTTTAGCTCAAAGGAAATAGTGCCTAGGATACAAGAGTCACCCATTGAATGGAAGAAATTATTCACCCAACACCCATCAGATAAGGGGCTAATATCCAAACTAAACAAGGCATTGACAGAACTTCACAAGAAGAAAACATCTAATCCCGTCAAAAAATGGGGAGAAGAAATGAACAAATACTTCGTCAAAGAAGAAATACAAATGGCGAAAAGCCACATGAAAAAAATGCGCCACATCACTAATCATCAGGGAAATGCAAATCAAAACAACAATGAGGAATCATCTCACACCTCAGAGACTGGCACATATCACAAAGAACAAGAACAATCGGTGCTGGAGGGGATGTGGAGAGAAAGGAAATCTCATTTACTGCTGGTGGGAATGTCATCTAGTCCAGCCTTTATGGGAAACAATATGGAGATTTCTCAGTAAACTGGGCATTGAGCCCCTGTATGATCAAGCTATACCACTCCTAGGAATATACCCAAGGAACACAAATATACAATTCAAAAATCCCTTCCTAACACCAATATTCATTACAGTACTATTTACAATAGCCAGACTCTGGAAACAACCAAGATGCCTTTCAACAGACGAATGGCTAAAGAAACTGTGGTACATATACACAATGGAATGTTATGAAGCCATCAGAAAAGATGGAGTTATGAAATTTTTCTATACATGGATGTACATGGAATCTATTATGCTGAGTGAAATAAGTCAGAAGGAGAGAGATAAACACAGAATGGTATCACTCATCTATGAGTTTTAAGAACAATGAAAGACACTTTTTATAATAATTCTCAGAGACATTAGAGGTGAGGGTTGGAAGGTCCAGTTCAGGATAGGAAGCTCACTACAAAGAGTGGTGAATGAAGTTAGAAAAATAACTACACTGACAACTAACATAACAATGTGAATGAATGAGGGAAGTTGAAAACCTGTCTCAAATACAAGTGGGGGTAGGGAGGTGAGAGATTTGGGGCATTAGTGATGGGAATGACTCACAGGTGAAGGGGATGTTCTTTATATGACTGAAACCCAACTACAACCATGTTTGTAATCAAATTGTATAAATAAAGTTGTTAAAAAAAAAAAGAACCATTGACATGAAAATAAAAGAAAGAAAAATGATGTCATGAAGTTTATTTACACATGGATGGACAAGAAGATTATTATGCTGAGTGAAATGAGTCAGAGGGAGAGGGAGAGACAAAAAATAATCTCACTCATCTGTGGGATATAGGAAAAACAAAAGACAGTGTGGAAAATGAATGTTCCACTTTAATGTTAAAGTTCTACTCTTTGTCCTAATAGGGGACCAAAGTCAATGTGTGATAATGGTTTTGGTGTGTGCTGCTTCCTGATCAGGTTTCTTGGGCATCATTTGTGGCTTTTGGCTTATGTTCCTTGTTGCATTTTACCTACTCTAACAGATTTTGGCGGTTAAATGGGGGTCTGCTTAAAGCACACTCAGTGTGACTTAATTCTTAAGTCAAAAAGGTAGGAAGCTTTTCATATTTCACCTTCTCTCTCGACTTCATAAATTCACAATCATAGCAAAGCAGATCAAGAGATTTGATTATAAATAGTTCAGGCAGATACTATATTAGCTTACCATGATAAAAAGAATTACTAGAAAAAATAATACAGGAACGCAGGGGTCTCAAACTCGCGGCTCGCAGGCCCTTTGCGGCCCTCCGTACAACATTTTGTGGCCCTGCCCTAAAGGAATCTTTTTTTGTTTTGTTTTGTTTTAGTTGTTTGGGTCACACACCCCCAATGTTCAAGGCTTACTACTGACTTTGCACTGAAGGATCACCCCGACTTTGCCTCCTGCGGCATGCAGGTAAATTGAGTTTGAGGCCCCTAAAAATGATTAGCCACCTCTAGTGATACAGAATAAAGAGAAAAGTGACTCCAGAACACTTACAAATCGGTAGCTTGAGAGCCTGCAGCAGCTTTTATGAACTGAAATTTCCTTTGGCAATAATATTTGCTGTCCATGCTTTGAATGGCATCCACCTAATGTAACAAATTGTGTGCAACATTGACTCTCTCCCTGGGATGCATGATTATAGTAGGTCAAAGGAATGCAATGGAACTGAAAAAGTCTGGACTTGCTTCTATAAAATATAAGCCTGAAATATGACTACCTAACTCTTCTCAGGAAGTAGTGAAAGATAAAAGAAACCATTTACATCCAGTACTTTCCTTATTTTTTTAACACAGATGGACCTTAAAGACAAGTAGATTTTACTTTAAACTTCCACTCTAGATCAGAAAGGCAGTACAGGAAACTTCTATTCTCAGGAGTGACTGGCACTGAATGGTCCCTTGAGCAATTCCTGTGAACAAAGCCAGAAGTAAACCCTGAGTACTAGTGAGTCTGACCCAAAAGCGAAATTATAAGAAGAAAAGGAGGCCAAAGTCATAATACAGCATGTATGGTATTTGCCTTGCAAGCAGCCAATCCAATTTGATATCCAAAATTCTAAATGGTTTCCAAAGCCTACCAGGAGTGGTTTTCGAGCACAGAACCAGGAGTAATGAATGTCTGGACACTATCAAATGTTACCCATCCCACCCCCAAAAAACAGAATAAAAAAAATAACTTTCACGAGCGGAGATTGTAGCTCAGTATTAGAACAAATGCTTCATATGTATGAGGTTTTGGATCTGATCACTGAAAAGGAAAAAAAAACATAAAAATGTATCCCATTACATTTAGGGGCAGCATTTTTGATACTGGTAGAAAATATCCAAGCAAGTGAAAGCAGAGAATAACAGATGGGAATATATAAGCTGAGAAGCTTCTGCAACTCAAAGGAATTAGCACCCAGAATACAAGATTGGGAGAAACTATTCACTCAATATCATCAGATAAGGGGTTTATCTCCAAAATATACAAGGCACTGACAGAACTTCACAAGAAGAAAACATCTAATCCCATCAAAAAATGGGGAGAAGAAATGAACAAATACTTCGTCAAAGAAGAAATACAAATGACCAAAAGACATGAAAAAATGCTCCACATCACTAATCATCAGGGAGATGCAAATCAAAATAACTATGAGGTACCACCTCACACCACAGAGATTGGCACACATCACAAAGAATGAGAACAAGCAGTGTTGGTGGGGATGTGAAGAGAAAGGAACTCTTATCCACTGCTAGTGGGAATGCCATCTAGTTCAACCTTTATGGAAAGCAATATGGAGATTCCTCCAAAAACTGGAAATCGAGCTCCCATACAACCCACTCCTAGGAATATATCCTAGGAACACAAAAATACAATACAAAAATTCCTTCCTTACACCTATATTCATTGCAGCACTATTTACCATAACAAGACTCTGGAAACAATCAAGATACCCTTCAACAGATGAATGGCTAAAGAAACTGTGGTACATGGACACAATGGAATATTATGCAGTTGTCAGGAGAGATGAAGTCATGAAATTTTCCTATACATGGATGTACATGGAATCTATTATGCTGAGTGAAATGAGTCAGAGAGGGAGAGAGAAAAATGCAGAATGGTCTCACTCATCTATGGGTTTTAAGAAAAACGAAAGACATTCTTTCAACAATAATTTTCAGACACAAAAGAGAAAAGGACTGGAAGTTACATCTCGCCTCATGAAGCTCACCACAAACAGGGATGAGTTTAGTTAGAGAAATAACTACGTTTTGAACTATCCTAACAAAGAGAATGTATGAGAGAAATAGAAAGCCTATCTAGAGTACAGGCAGAGGTAGGGTGGGGAGTAGGGAGATTTGGGACATTGTTGATGGGAATGTTGCACTGGTGACGGGTGGTGTTCTTTACATGACTGAAACCTAAACACAATCATGTATATAATCAAGGTGTTTAAATAAAATATATATTTTTAAATAAAAAAGGAAAAAAGAAAATTCCAAGTTTCTAAGGAATTTACATATTGGTCTTTTTGAAGGAACCAAGAACAGTTCTCCCTCTATTTCAATGTTGAGAAATTCATTTTTTCCTGAACATGTTGTATATAAACCTGGTAGTAGACCAGTAATTTCTGCCTACAAAAATAATTGCAGATACTAAGTTGAGCACCTTTTTATTTGTTTGTTTATATGGCTTACTTAGGCACATCACATAGGGGAGCTCAGAAGCTACTCCTGACTCAGAGCTTAGGGGGTTAGTACTATTTGTGATCAAGGGGCCATACAATGCTCAAACCCAACCCAGACCTCTTGCATTTAAAATATATGCCCCAGACCATTGAGCTGTATTTCTGGCCTAGGCTCAGTATAGTATAAGTAAGATTACAGAATCAAAAGAATTTCTTCATTTTTTAATTTGGTAATTTTTTTAATAATTTTATTTTGAGCAAAGTAGATTACAAATCTTTCACAGTAATATTATAGGTACATAATGACTTTGAATATGGGGCATTCCACCACCAATGGTGCCCTCCTTCCACCCCTGTTTCCAGCATGCATGCCATACCCCCCTCCTTTGTCACCCAGGCTGCTAATATAAGTGGTTTTCTCTGTGTCTAGCTTGATGTCGATTGGCTATCTACTCTGTTGTCATTGTCTTTGGATTTGGTGTTTAAGTCTGATTATTTTTTATTTCTATTCAATGTTCATATGACTGCTTGATCTTGGTACCCTCCATTATTTCCCCCTCAATTTTTGAGGTAGAACAAGATGGTTCAAGTTATGTGATTCTGTTAGAAGGGAAAAAGGGGGAGATGGACAAAACTCAAATAAGCAAAAAACGGGAGGAATCCTACTAGAGGCTATAAATATCAATTTAAGAAAAGAAAGAGAAAAGGAAAGAAAAGATAACAATACAAAAAAGTCAAACAAATAAAACCCGAAAAGCAACACAGCAATAAAGACAACAATCAAACAATAACTACTGTCCTGAAATAAAAATAAAACAAAGCACAAAAAACAAAAACAAGCAACAACAACAGCAATAAAAAATCAATCGTGCTACTTTTACTCTCTCCTTGTGATGGCTGGAAACTTCCCTCTCAGTTGTGGATAGTAAAATCAAGCCTCTGTAACTAGAGATCTTGGTATTTGCACAGGTCATAGGATGGAGGCTAGGATGAGGTCTTTCTTCATGGTCCTAGAAGTTCTGTTCCATCACTATTGTTTTAATCAGTCTTCTGTAGTTGGTGGTCTTGGTTTTTTGCACTTATCTTAGGACGAAGTCTATGTTAGAGTCTTTCATTATGCTATAAGAAGTTCTGCTCAGTTGCAGTTGTCTCAGTCAGACCTCTGGAATTGAAGATCTTGGTTGTTGTACAGATCGTAGGCTAAAGTCTAGACTAGGGTCCTTTTTATTAGTCCCAGGATAAGTTCTGACCAGTCATAGTCATCAAAGTCAATCTTCTGTAGTTAGCTATCTTGGCTTTTGCACAGATAAAAGAATAACGTGTTTTCTTTCATCTTATAATTAGGTGTTGAGGTAAGAAAAGAGAATGAGTGTGATAGTAGCCTCGTAAAAGGAATTGGGAAGGATTCCTGTCTTTTCAATATTTTGGAACAGCCTGTGAATCAGTGGTAGTAATTCTCAGAATGTTTGATAGAATTCACCTGTAAAACCATCTGGACCTGGATGTTTCTTAATTACTGACTCAATTCCCTCAGATGTGATTGGCCTGTTTAGACTTTCTACACCCTCCTTATCTGGTCTTGGAAGATATTTTTCCAAAATTCTGTTGTTTTCTTTTGGGTTCTCTTACCTGACTGAGTATATTTGCACATAATAAGTTTTCATGATGTTGGATTTCTTGGGGTTCTTTTGTAATCTCTCCCCTTTTATTTGTGATCTTATTTATTAAGGTGTTTTCCCTCCCTTTTTTTTGGGGGGGTGAGTCTTGCCAGTTGTTTGTCTATCTTTTTTTAATATTTTATTTTAACACCTTGATTACATACATAATTGTGTTTGGGTTTCAGTCATGTAAAGAGCACCACCCATCACCAGTGCAACGTTCCCATCACCATTGTCCCAAATATCCCTCCTCCCACCCACCCCCCGCCTGTACTCTGGACAGGACTCCATTTCCCTCATACATTCTCATTGTTAGGACAGTTCAA
>PVKC010014855.1:11602-21973 GCA_004027635.1 Crocidura indochinensis | reverse complement strand
TGGCTCCCCCAGCATCCCGGGGTCTCCTTCAGGAAAGGGCTGAGCACAGCAGGACCCTCGCACCTCCCAGGGCTGGTCACCCCCAACCTTACCCCTGAGCTGGGCCCAGGCCTGCGTGTTGCCTAACAGACACAGAGACCCCAAATGGGCACTGCCCTGAAGGATGGCCAGAGCCCAGTACCCCCTACTCCCACCACCACGGGACCCAGGGGTCAGGGTGCATGCAGCACAGGCTCAGTGCATCTCCTCCCCAGGTGCCTCTGGGCCCCGAGTGCTCCAGGGCCGTCATGAGACTGATGTACTGTGCACCCTGCCTGGGGGTCACTGGCGCTCGGCCCTGCCCCGACTACTGTCGAAATGTGCTCAAGGGCTGCCTGGCCAACCAGGCCGACCTGGACGCCGAATGGAGGAACCTCCTGGGTGAGCCGCACAGTCCCGCCTGTAATAATTTCCCGAGGGAACCTGGGGGGCCACCCTGGTCCTAGTCCCCACTTGCACCCGGCTGTCCAGGTGTGGCTAAGTGTAACTGCACCCCTTACCATTATATGCACATGCTGGGAGCTAACCTGGTCTCCCCCCACCCACCCCAGACTCCATGGCGCTGGTCACCGACAAGTTCTGGGGCCCGTCAGGCGCAGAGAGCATCATGGGCAGTGTGCACATTTGGCTGGCAGAGGCTGTCAATGCGCTGCGGGACAGTCAGGACACACTGATGGCCAAGGTGCGGCAGGAAGGAAATCCCTCGTGGGAGTGGCGGGGAAAAGGGGGACTCCAGTGTAGCCCTGTAGGACCCTGTAGTCTCTCCCTAGATCATCCAGGGCTGCGGAAATCCCAGAGTGAACCCTGAGGGTTCCGAGGAGTCTCGGCAACAAAACAAGCTGGTGCTTCCAGAGATGCCACCCACAGGGACCCTGGACAAGCTGGTGAGTAGCACCTTCCCTGGGTATGCAGGTCTGCAGGCTAGACAGGGCTCTCAGTGGACTGATGACTGACCCACAGGTACCAGAGGCCAAGGCCCAGCTCCGCGCCGCACAGGACTTCTGGATCAGCCTCCCGGGGATGTTGTGCACTGAGAAGCTGGCCATGAGCACCGCCAGTGATGAGCACTGTTGGAATGGCATGGCCAGGGGCCGGTAGGTGCCACATGGCTCAAGGCATGCAACAGGACATCTCGTGCTCAGACAGGCAGAGGGGGAGGCCCGGCAGCGGCTGTTTAGGTGATTGGGCCTCTCCCCACTAGGTACCTCCCAGAGGTGATGGGCGATGGCCTGGCCAACCAGATCAACAACCCCGAGGTGGAGGTGGATATCACCAAGCCAGACATGAGCATTCGCCAGCAGATCATGCAGTTGAAGATCATGACCAACCGCCTGCGTAGTGCCTACAACGGTGACGATGTGGACTTCCAGGATGCCAGTGAGGGCGGGGCTTACGGGCTAGGGGTGGGACTATCAAGCCCTGGGCAGGGCTACAAGGCCATCAGGTCACAGCCAGGGCAAGACTTACTAGTTAGGGGCGGAACCATCAGGTCTAGGGCGGGGCTTACAGGCTGTGGGAGGGGCCATTGCGGCCAGGGTGGGGCTTACAGTCTATCAATAGGGGCAGGACTTAAAGGACCAGGGCTTGCAGTCATCAGGGCTGGGCAAAGCTTAGTCTAGGGGTGTGGCTGTCTGTGGGATCTGGATGTTGGGCCTGGTGGAACCAGCCTGACCACCCCAGGAGCAGGGGTAGGTTCAGGACCTGTCTCCCCCAGCCTGGGTCTTCACAGTGGTCTTCTGAGGGTGCTGTTAGTTCCTGGCACCTGGCCTGGACTCTCAAGTCCTGTCCCAGCCAAGGCTGTCATCCTCTGCCCTATTTGGGATCTATTTAGGAGTGGCTTAGGTCAGGATGGGGACCCCCAAACTGGGGTTTCCAGTCTACAGGGACCCACTGGAGATTCCTCACCCCCAGGTGACGATGGGAGCGGCTCAGGCAGCGGAGAGGGCTGCCCGGATGCCATTTGTGGCCGCCGGGGAGGCAGGAAAAGCCCTAGCTCCAGGACATCCCTGACCCATGCCCTGCCCGGTCTGTCGGAGCAGGAAGGCCAGAAGACCTCCGGCGTGGGGTGCCCGCAGCCCCACATGCCCATGCTGCTCCTGCTGCTCACTCTGGTCCTGTCAGCGGCCAGGCCCTGTTGGCGGTAACTGCCTGCAGCTCTGGCGACCAAGGCCACGGGACTGAGGCGACCCTTCTCTGGGCGGACAATGGCCCAGAGAGGCTGGGGGGCGTGAGGAATAGTTAAAGACCCTGCGGAGCATGGTGGGGCTCTGTCCTGGCTTTCCATTTTATATCAGGTCTCCAGGCCAGCCAGAAGTGCCCCTCAGCCATGTCTTTCAGGGAGTTTGGGGGTGATGGGGCTGCAGGGAGCCCCAAGGCGTATCCCTGCCGGGCTCAAGCCTGTGCCTTCCTCTCCTGCCACCTGCTGACAACCAGCGTGGGTGTCTCAGCTGGGCTCCCCTAACACCCTGAAGTCTCCCTAGGGAGTGTTGGGATACTCAACATGCATCTGGATCTGCTGGGGCTTTTGAGATCTTGCATGAACCCTCAGACTCAGTCAGACCCCTGAGACCACCACCCTCCTGGATCCGAAGCCTCAGGGCTAGGGCCTGGCTCAGCAGCTATCTGTCCAGGCTTCCTCCTGGGGAAGACCAGCCACCTCCATGTATCCCACTGGCATCGCCAGCTCTGCTCTGGGCTCTCCCTCCCCACCCCTCCAGAGAAGGAGGTGACTCAGGTTGGCCCTAGAGGTACCTGGCTGCCTAACAAGGATGCGCCCAGTGTGCTTGCTCAGAGCTTTCTGGAACATGTGATGCCCCATCCCCAGAGGCTCCTCCAGGGCTCAGATCTGATGGGGGTCCCCTCTCAGGCTGTGAGTCCTGTGGCACCTCTGCATTGGTCAGGGCCAGGGGTGCCTATCCACCTGGCCTGTGCCCCAAGGCCATTGGCTGGCTTTGCTTTTCTTCTGGGGCCAGGAGATTAGCTGAGGGCAGTGTGTGTGACTCCACTGCTGACCACCGCCTTTGTGCAAATAAAAGTCTGGAAACCCGCCAGTGTCAGTGTGGTCAGTATGGTGGGGGCTGGCTTGGAGGGCCTCCACAGGAGCCTGGCCAGGAACTGTGTCTGACTCTCTCCCCACTCCATGTGCCCACCGGGCGCTGAGAAGCCTTAACCCTCAGGCTGAAGTTGCCAAAAGGCTACTTTATTCTGATGCTACATCCACTCCTCTGCTAGCACTCACTGACCTTATCACCCAGTCCTGGAGGCTGTGAGGTGCAGCCTGAGGGAAACAGGACCCTGCAGTGACTGTCATCTCTCTCTGTCCTGGCAGCTTCTCCATGCACACTGTGAGGTACAAATTTTCCAGCTTGGATCTTTTGGGGTTCCCAGGCTCACTCCTGGCTGTAGTCCGTGTGGTGCCCCTGCAGCCAATTGTTTTCATGCAGAGCCGGTGTCCTGTTCGTAGGCATTGAGGATCTGTAGTCTTTCATCCCTGCTGGGGAGAGAACCCACCAGGGCAGGCGCTGGCGTTTGGAGCCTTCTGCAGCAGGCATGCCCATACACACGCACACACATGAGCACTCACACATACAATTCACCTCTCCATGTATGAACACATTGGTGTCCGTGAGCTTCCAGTGAGGTCAGGTGCTTACATGTGCAGTTACTTGAGTGTGGACATTATCTGCAGTCCACATTGCAGACACACACACACACACACACACACACACACACACACACAATTGTAGGTCCCCCTGCCTTAGTTCCAGAAAGAAATAATGGTGGGGAGTACTCAAGGACTTGGCTTGAGGATGAAAGAAGCACCCTGGAAATTCTTCCAAGGGTGCAGCCCACCGGCCTGACCGAGCCTGGACCCTAGTTCAAGCTCATTGTCCAACGGCCCAGTTTCCCCACCTAGGATATTTTGTAGGTCTTGAAAAGACCCACCCCACCCCCGCCCCTGAGAATTTAGAATCCCACCCACAGTCACAAGCCCTTTATGCCATCACAGGCCCAGCCCTGTGCATCCCTCTAACCTCCACTCCCCAGTCCAAGCCCCAGTGTCCCATGCTACATCCCAGACCCTGCCCCCACCTGCCCCCCACCACCATGGCTCCTCCACCAGTCCCCTTCCCTCCCACTTGCTCCAGCTTGTCACCAGGTCCTTGGATCTCTACTGCACGACCCTTTCCCTGCCTGTCACCCGACAGTTTAGGTGGATATCTGACACGGTTCCTCCAGGCTTCCCTTCACCTCATCCAGGGCCTGGCCTTGTTCCACGCAGCACCCCCAGGCTGGTCACACTCAGCCACGAAGTGAGACCACAGAGAAGACGGCTCAGCAAGGGAAGCTCAGACCCAGTCACCATTGCAGCAACAACTTGGAGAGCCAGGAACAGCTCAGTTCCCCTCACTGTCCCTTCTAGGTGCCCTGAGCACCCCAGTCACAGTGCTAGCTTACTGGTGAGCCTGGACACTGCCTGGTCAGCCTGCAAGCCCCGAAGTCACTCCCTGTCCCCATCCCGGACAGTGGGGATCCCAGCCCAGTGCAGGAGCAGGAGCTGTGATCAGGAAGCCCTAGGCCTCTGAGGACCATTCCTGTTCCCCTCAGGCATCTCTAAGGAGAACCACCTCCCTCCCACTGAATCCTTAATCTTAGCAGCAGCAATGACCTCCACTTTGGGGAATCTGTCCATGCTAACAACTGCCCCGCCTCCAGCAAGGCTCTGGCACAGACTTGGCCTGCAAGCACATGCCTAGAAAACACAGGCACTGGCCCCACCCCAGACAGCCCCCCCACCCGCCCTGCATAGGCTCCACAAGGCCACACCCACAGCAGAGCTCCTACTGCCCTCCCATAATTTCCCCTTGAGGGCATGAGAGTTGACAGGTGCGAAGGGAACAGAAGAAGAGCAGTCAGGACATTAAGCTGGACAAAGTGAGGGAGGGTGCAGGAAGCAGCTGCTACTGAGGGGCACAAGGATCCTAGGAATGGTTTGATTTAAGGCGAGGGGGTTGGTAATGCTGAGGTCAGGAAACAATAGCCCCCAGAGTCTAACAGAAAACGGGCACTTCAGTGCCCACCAACCTTCACAGTACACAGATGTAGAAGTTTCCGGAATAAAGTGGAGAGGTGGGCGCAGAGGAGGAGGGGAGCCTTCAAGAACCTTCCACTCCAGTGTGCCTTGCACATAATGAAAACTCAGCATCCCATGGTCTGGAGGGACCGAAACGAAACAAACCCAAAATTTAAAGTCATGGGATACCAACCTTGATGGTGTGCCCGGTGTGACAGCTCAAAGGGAAAGCTACCTCGGGAGTTTTTGCTTCCTGCAGCTGCACTGGTAGGCGCCCTCGTCCAGTATGTATGGGTCCTGCCTGTGCGAGAGTTCTGCTTCAGTGTCCCTGCAGACTGCGAGCATCCTGCCCACATTCTGCATGTGTGTGTTCTGTGTGTGTGCCCTGCCTCTAGGAGTGTGCCTGTCTGCATCCTGCCTGCACATCCCATCTGCATTTGTGCTTCCCACGCACAGGCTGGATGAGCACTCATGTTAACAGAGGGGAAGGGACACTGAGAGCTGATGCTGCACATGGCTCCAAGCAAATTAGAGCCCAGATGTTCCAAATGAGTCTGGGAAGGTTCCTACATCGTGACTCTGATTCCCACAATGGTCCTGTTTAAGTTGACTGTGTTGTGCATGTGTGCATGATATGCATGTGGTCATTGTATGAATAATATGTTCAAAGAGTCAAGTGGTTTGTGGTTAGTGCCTGATGTATGTTGTAGGGGACAGGCGAGCTGGAGGCGGTCTGGGATGCCAGGAGGTAACTGAGTAGCCACTTTACTGGGACAGGAAAGTCACAAGTCCATAGTGGAGAATGTGGAGTTGACATTGCTTGCATCGCCGGTTTTACTTGACAAAACCCAAAGAAATCAGAAACCGGCCAGCAGCCCTTGACAGGTGGGCTCTGTGCTCCCATGCCCTCTCTGGGTCTCCCCTCCGGCCCTCCACGGTCTGCCGCAATAGGCAAGCAGGAAAGGTACAGAGGCAGAGGGGCACTTGCCCAGGGCTGCTTTATTGCTGGCCAAGGAGTAGGTGTATTCACCCGGAGCCCACAGGGCGCTGAGCTAGCTGGGGTACAGCAACGTGTGGAAATCTCGATCCTCCCTGAAGTCACTCTCCTCTGGCCTCTGATTCCCTGAGCAAGGAGCTGGAATGGGGTCAGGGTGGCCACAGGAGGACTTGGGCCACAGTGAGCCAAGCCGAACCCCCCAGACTCACCAAGTGCCTGCAGCTCACTGCACTCTTTCTTGTGGACGTCCACCCAGAAGCGGCCTTTGCAGAACTTGCTGCAGGTCAGGACCCCATAGCAGCGCACGCAGGGCACCAGCCGCACCCCCACCGAGCGGCCACACTGGTAGCAGAACTTGAAGAAGGGAATGCTGCAAGGGGGAGCCCCCAGCTGAGCTTAGGGCTGGCAGGGAAGGAAAGTTGCACCCCCTCCCTCACCCCCCATGTGTTCACTCACTGCCTCGGGTCATCCCGGCCCGACGATTTCTTGATCATGCTCTTCCTCCTCAGTCTGTGGTAGTGGATCAGCTCAGCTATGATAGATACCCCAATCACTGCCCCCTCTAGCTCTCATGCCATTGTACCTAAGTGGGGGAGGGGGCATCCAGCTCCACGGGGATGTGGAGGGGGGCGCACAGTGAGACCTGTGCAGATGAGACAGCCTTGTCCGTGTTCACCTGAATGCCAGAATCCCCACTCAGTGACCGAATCTCCTTGGCAGCCCCTAGAATGCAGGGACCCCACAGGGGTATGAGGTTCTCTACTTCCACCCAAGAGCCACACCCACCTAACTGCCAAGAGATGGACAGGAAGAGGGGCTAACTCCACAGGGACAGAAGCATGAGCAGCACTAGGACCACAGGGACAAGAAGGTGCTGCAGCAGGTCCCCCAAGAGAATGAGTGACCCAATCTTACCCCCCAGCTCTATTCAAGGCACCTCCCCAAGATATGAAGCCAGGCCTGTCCCTCCAGTTCCTGGGTTGCCCCACCTTGAATTCCCAGGATATTTCCCCCTCTCCCAGCCTTATCTCCGCCTACCCCATATTCTGCCCCCATCACCCGAGGTTATCCCCTCCCCTTTCCATGTCTCACCCCTTCCCCTAGGAGCACTGCCCTCCACCCCTCCCTGCTCCTCAGCCTGTTCCTCTATGCTGCATCCCAGCCTGTCTCCCAGGAGGGACATGAGCCTGTGTCTCCCTCCTGGCATTTTCTGGCATCTCCAGTGTTGGGAGCCATGGGTCACTCTCAGGCCCACCAGCAGGCAGAGTTTAACTCTGGAACCAGTTCTTTATTGTCATGTTCCAGATTCATTGACATCCTGGATATGCTGTGGTGGGTCTGTCCCAGGAGTCTGGATCATGTCCCTCACATCTGTGCTTCTCTCAGGCTACAGCAACAGCAGCCCCCATCAACCAGTCCCAGAACAGTTTAGCATGATCTGTGTGGTGTGTGGGTCATCTGGGATTCCAGTATGAATTTCCCTCCATTGAAAGGTCAGCAGAGGAGCAGGGAGGTGGTTCAATGATCAGGACCCTGAGCTCAAGTGAGTTTCTGGGGTGCAACCTGCTTCTGGACATTCATTCATCCAGGAGCACAGGGTTGTGGCTTCCCCATCTGAGCTGATCCAGCAATGCCACTGAGCTGGTTTTGGGCAGAGGGAACAACCACTGGTGTGCGAGGAGCAGTATCAGGGATCCCAGGGAGGTAGGGCCTGGCTTCAAGGGTCACTGACCCCAGTGCTGATGTCAGCACGAAGGTGACCGCCCAGTGGTAAGAGAACAAAGCACAACCAGTGCATGTCCTGCCTCGTCACTCTGCAGAGTCCTGGGGGTCTCCACTTCCTCCCACACAGTGCAGCCCTCTGGGACCCATAGTTTGGACTTGGCACTCAGTACCCAGACACTCAGGTTCCTGTGAGCCCCACAGAATGGAAAGCGGGTCTATGTCCAGGGCCACTGTGACTTGGGCCCCTGCAGCCATCACAAGTGTACACCTTGAATTCAGGAAGAGCTTTGCCGGCTATGGACCCCTGTGGGCCAGTTGGTCACTGAGTGTCTTGCTGCTTCTGTCGACAGCAAGCCCGTAATTCTGTTGAACCTAGGGGAGACTCCCAGGGTCTGTGGTCCTGCTGACAGCACACTGGGTGTTCCTCGGTGTCACAGAAGACTTGCCAAGCAGCAGGTCAGCTCTGGTGATTCCAGCTTCTTCCAAAGCTTCTTCCCCTCCTCTTCCCTCACCCCTGCATGCACCCCTATTTGGAGATTTCTTCCAAAGTTGTCTCTCTTCCCTCTCCTCCTTGCCATCCTCTCCCCTTCCCCACACCCCTGCAGGGCCCCCTAATTTGCTGACAGTGCCATGCAACCTGCCTATTTTCCATTTTCCACCCTCCTGCTTATGGATCGGGCCCCAGCAGCACATACCCCTCTTGCTCAGGTACAGCTCTTGGGGGTCCCACTGGCCCTCCTTGGCCAGCACAGCGCTGCGCAGCAGGAAGCCCATGTAGTCCAGCAGCCTCTTCCGGGCCACCAGTGTGTCCCGCTCGTGGGGCATGAGTGTGTGGAAGGCGCTATGGGCTATCCTGCGGTCCTGGAAACAGAGCATATCCCTGAGTGCAGACCAGGGTCTAGCCACCCTTCCTATGCACTGAGGCCCATCCAGTTCCTCCCACTCATGCCCACGGGCGTAGTGGCTGCACCTGGAAGAACCGGAAGTGCCCATAGTCCACAGCTGTGCCCACAGCTATCTTGTCCCCCTGCACAAGCGTTACGGGGTTCAGGATGTCAGCCCCATAACTGATGAGTCGGTCAACCTGGGGACAGAGCCTGAGTCAGATGCACCAGGACATGCATGTCCACCTGTGACCAGGTCCATGATCACAGTTACCCCAAACCCCACACCCCACTGCCAACAGGGACCAGGCCCAGGGAATGACCATTGCTCTGTAAAAAGGGCTGTTGTGTCCCAGGGGAACAATCAGTGTCCCCCACCATGGGATAGGTCACTGTTCCTGTGGGAACAGCCATGTCTTGTGAAACTGCCCAGTGCCTTGTGGTTGGGTGTGACCCAACTCCCTCACAGGCCACTGCCCCTTTTAGGGGCGGTCTTAGGCCTCATGGGAACATGTGCCAGTCTCAGCCCAAATACCCTCAGGCCAGGGGTGTGGGCCCTGAGTCTGCTGTGCTATGGCAGCTGTCCTGGAACAGAGGGGGGCATGTGTTTACAGAGTGGGGAATACAGGAACAGGGTCAGGCAGGAGACCACCAGGGACTGTTGCTGACATCTGGGAGACAGGTATAACCCAGGGGAGGAGGAATCACCAAGGGGAGGATGTCACCTGGATGGATGAGCTCATTAGGGGACCCACCTGCCTTTGCACCTAGTCACTGGCCCAGACTGGGCAGGCAGCAGGGTGCAAGTGGGCCAAAGGGCTAGTGGGGATGGGGTGAGTGGACAGTGATGGGTGCAGGCTTACCAGGGCTAGTTTTCCCTCCAGGTTCCTGTAGCTCTCATAGCTGATGTCACAGACCACACAAAGGGCACTACCCAGGCCTCTGGTCAGCAGCAAGTTGGGGTCAGCCCCATGGATCAGCAGCTCCTTCACAATCTGCACAGGAGGGACCGGAGCCCCAGGACCCACTGCCACACCATAGGGACTTTCAGTCTGTCCTCCCGCTGGACACTCCCATAGGGCCATACAGACCTCTCCCAGGGTTTCTGGGGCTAAACCCACTCCTGGACACCTTCTGACACCTGCCATGACCCACAAGTATCCCTCTCTGCTACTCTCCTAAAGCACAGATGGGCCAGGCAGATGTCCCTTGCACTAGGCACAGCACATGCTGGGGACCCACCTGCCTTTGCACCCAGTCACTGGCCCAGACTGGGCAGGCAGCAGGTTGCAAGTGGGCCAAAGGGTCAGTTCCTAGCCCAGTGCAATGGTGCCAGAAGGGTCCACAACACGTCTCACAGAGAAGACCCTGCAGAAGCAGCCTGTCCTCATCCTTTCCGCCTCCCCAGACCAGGGGTGTCACCCATCGCCAGCACATGCAGGCCCTGTGCCATTCCACACCTGGTTGGAAGTGTGGCCACACACTTTGTGCCTAGCAGGGATGGCTGTACAGGAGAAAGCAAGTGAGAAAATGAAGAATGAATGGATACAATGAATAGGTGGGGTTTAGGTGGCTGGGTGGAAGATTCATGGGCAGGTTAAGTGGATGGATGGTGAGGGAGGTATGACTGAATAAATACATGAATGGATGGG
>PVKC010014855.1:0-11502 GCA_004027635.1 Crocidura indochinensis | reverse complement strand
TAGGTAGATGGATGAACAATAGATGGACAGTGGATAGGTGGGTGGATGAATGGATGGATGATAGACAGATGGGTTACAGGTGGATGTGTGGGTAGATGAATGAATGGTGGATGTGTAGGTGGAGAAATGACAAACAGTTCTTGGCAGCATCGGGAGGTGTTATCTTGGTGCCTTTTTGTTACACAGTAATGTGCTGAGGACATGGCAATGGGGGACAGAGTATGTAGAACAGATGGGTTTGATCCACACCCCTGGAAGAACCCTTTTGTTTCTCTACCCGGCAGAACCCTTTTGTTTCTCTAGCTTCTGCATCCCCACATTCCAGAGTTCCTGCACAATGGAGGCAACTCCGCAACCCTTCCTAAGCTACCATCCACATCATCCACACAGTGCCAGGTGCTGATGGGCAGACACCAAGACCCAGTCTGCCTCAGCATGCTCACCAGGTCATTCCCACTGACAATGGCCAGGGAGAGTGGTGAGTGCCCACTCCACAGCATGTTGGGGTTTGCCTTGTGGGAAAGGAGAAGTCGGACGACGTCCTGAACATGCTAGAAGAAAGGCAGGACCACAGGTGAGACATATTTCTGGGGGCACCAGACATCCACTGTTAAGTATCACAAGAGCAGTGGAATAACTCTTGGTTCTAGTTGTGGCTTTGGTTCTCCACAACAGCATCTTCTCAGGGAACCCCTAACTCTGAACAACTGGGAGAAAGGGTAGTTGGATGGGAAAGAAGGGATGGCCCATGGGTGAATAGTGGGTGGGTAGAGGTAGATGAGTGAAAAATTCTTGGCCAGGTAAGTGGATAGATAGATGGTTGTGAAGGGAGATATGAATGAATAGATACATGGACAAATGGATGGACAGATGGATGCACCGATGGGTGAATGGTGGGTGGTTGATGGGTGAATGGTAGGGTGGGTTATCAAGGGGTGAGTGGGCAGCTTAATGATGGATGAGTGGGTTCTGAATGATGGGTGAATGGTGGATGGTCAATAGGTGTATGGGTGGTCAATGGATGAATGGTGAACAGTTGATGAGTGAATAGTGAGTAGGTGGGTAGTCAATAAATGAATGGCTGGGTGGGTGATTGAAGGGTGAATCAGTGGGTGGGTGATCAATAGATGAATGGTGAGTAGTTGATGGGTGAATGGGTAAATGGTTTTTAGGTAAATAGTGTGGTGGTTGATGGGTGAGTGGTCACTGAGTGATTGATGCATGAATAGTGAGTGGGTGGGTGGTCAATTGGTAAATGGGTGGGTGGGCAGTTGATGGATGAAGGAATGGGTAAGTGGTCCATGGGTGAGTGTGTAGGTCGTGGCAGATAGGTTAAGGGGACAGGTCGAGAAATCTTAAGAATGTCTGTTTGCATTAACCATCTTTCAGAATGAGGAGAGTCAGTGAGCACAGTTCAGAGCTGAATTCAAAGGTGCTCAAACTGCAAGCTCTTGTGTCCTGCCCACAGAGCCCCAGGCCTCCCTCGGTAGCCACAGAGTGGATTCCCAGCCTCCAGTCACTGTCCTGGGGCCAGGCCCCCTACCCTGTAAAATCCTGCAGCCTATAGTCTGCAAGCTCACTGTGAGTACCACATTGCCAGCCTACCACCAATAAAGCCCCCTGGCCCTTGAGTCGCAGTGGAGCTGAGTCCTGCTCTGAACAGGGCAGAAGGCTGGTCCTCCGACAAGGGTCCCTTCCCCAGGAACCCATGGCTACCCACGGCCCAGTCCTGCCTGGGTACTCCCAGGGAGTGGCCCCAGGCAGCACTTCCCTGACCACACTGGGCTGCAGAGCTGGGCCTGGAAGTGTTTCCCATCTTTCCTCTCCCAGCTGGAAACAGGTGTGATGGTTGTCTCCCTGCAGCCCTTATCTCGGCACCAACACCTGACATGGCTGAGTAGAGCCGAGAGCAGCTCCTCATGAATAGGACAAGGGGCACTGGCACACACTGGAAATGCTGCCAGGGTGGTGCATAGGGTCGTCTTCCCAGGTCTGGACATGCTGCTCTCAAGGCCCAAGGGATTTGGCAGGCCACAAAAATGGGAAGCATAGGGGCCGGGCGGTGGCGCTGGAGATAAGGTTCCTACGCTAACCTAGGACCGACCCTGGTTCGATCCCCCGGTTCCCCAGGAGCGACTTCTGAGCGAATAGCCAGGAGTAACCCCTGAGCGTCACCGGGTGTGGCCCAAAAACCAAAAATAAATAAATAAATAATGGGAAGCATCATGACCTCTGAGCAGTGCTGCCCCCCACCCTGCCCAGTCCCCACCTCATACAGGGAAACACGCAACTGAGGCTCCTTCACTGTGTGCTCAGCAATGTGACCAATCTACTATGAAGCTGAAGATCCTTGGGGGATCTCACATGTCCTTCAGGGAAGCAGAGTCCAGAGCTGCAAGAGGCTGTGACTGCAGACTGGGCTGGGCCACGCAGATGGAGGCTGTTTGTAGGGTGTGTGGACCTTACAGTGGCCACTTTCCAGACCTTGGGGCCTGGAGTGTGGCATGAGTATGCAAGCATGGGAAAAATGACCTGAACGTGTATGCAAACATATCTCCATATGTGTGTGCTCTGAGCATGCTCTGCCCACGTGCATATGTGTGTTCACATATGTGTACCTGTGTGAGCACACAGGACAGGGGACACACATACCAGCATACATATGGCAAGTGCAGACACACCAGCCATACAATTGCCTGCTCCCCTCCCATCACCCTCACCTTCAACATCTGCTCACCTTCTGATCATCTTCACGCTCACAGGCCACATGCAGAGGTGTCCTTCCCCCCTGGCTGTCTGCTCCCGAGGCCGGAACTTTATAGTAGTTGCTGGGTGGACCCAGCTCTCCATTGAGCTTCATGGTGGACATCATGAGGTCCAGCTGTGTGCATACAAGAGACACTGCTGGCACAACTGCACTGTGCCTAGAGCTCACATATCCAGAGTTCCAAAGACCTTCAATGAGAGCTCGCTCTCTGTCTGTCTCTCTCTGTCTCTCTCTCTTTCTCTCTCTCTCTCTCACACACACACACACACACACACACAATTTCACACACTCACATAGATGAATATGGTCACAGCCACACACCCACGCAAACTCACACTCTCGTACACACTAATACTGCCATTCACTCAGCCACACTGTCACACACACCAATATATATTCACTCACATGCACACACCAACAGACTCAGATTCACAGACTTCCTCGCCCAAAGTCCAAAGGCTTCAGTGTAGCTCTCTGAACCCCCCAGCACCCTGCTCATTCCTGGGGCCAGGATATACCTCCAAAGTGGTGTGAGCAGTGACTGGTGCTGCAGAGTCACGGGTTCGGGGGACTTCCCAGGATGAGTGTTCCCCAAGTAAAGAGCAGGGATGTGGCAGCATGGAGTGAGCTGCAGGGACTAGGGTGCTGTCCTCAAGCCTGTACTTCTGCAGGCTGACCCTTCCTCCCTTCACCTTACTCTCAGCCCCAGGCCACGCCCACTCGACAGTCCCACCCTCTTATTACCCCATCCACTCAGAAGCCATGATCAGACACAGCCCACTCCCACGCCCACTTTCTGGGCCCCCACCTTGCGTGGTTTACAGGTCTCATGCATATCGTTGGCCCGTGCATCCACATTAGTGATGGCGTTGAGCAGCAGCTCGGTGATTTTGATGCCCTCTTCCCCGGGCAGGGCGACGGCGATGTGCAGAGGCGTCAGGGACCTGTGCTGCAGAGGTTACAGGCCTGGTCCCCGCCCATGCATCCAGCGGCCACTCACCCCTCAAATCACACCGAGGCTGCCATTTCGATTTCCTGCCCCTATGTGGTGCCCTGAGGTTGCCCAGCAGTCAGGCACCCGGTGCCCATGAGGATCAGCATCCACGGATCAGTGCTCGGGCATGGGACATAGGGTAACATGCTGGTCACCACTTAGGGAAGTGCATCAGCTGTGGCCGCAGTGGGGAGAAGGCACAGCATCCCAACTAGGGACAGGGAAGGGGACAGCATAAATGAAGGGGACAAGAGGGGTTGAGGTGGACTAAACCTTGACTCAGGTTTCATCACCACAGTCTCTCTCAGATCCCCATGGTGGCACCTCAGCATCACAACATGGGCTCCTGTCACTGTCATTTCAGGCCCCACAGTGGTTCCTGTCACTGTCACCTCAGACCCTGCACAGTTCCCATCACGGTCCCGAGCCCCCCAGCGAGGCACCCAGCCCACCTCAGGGGGGAACTGGATGTCAGTGCGAGCCCCGTTCTCCAGCAACATCCGCACACCATCCACATCTCCAGCCTTCACGGCCAGGAAGAGCACCGGCATGGGCACACAACTCAGGTTGGGGTCGGCGCCTCGGCGCAGCAGCAGGCAGATGGTCAGCCACCTGCTCCTCTGCCTGCGGGGCATTATGCACTGATGAAGGGCTCTGCGCACAATCTCAGCTCCCCCCACCATATTGCCAGACCAGCTTCCCAGGACTGCAGCTCCCAACGCACCCAGGCTGGCCTGCTTCTAGCCCCAGGAAGGGGACACAGAGCCTAGAGAGGAACAAGAGCTAAAGGAAAAACCTGCCTTCCCTCTTGGGGTGACAGGTTCCACATGTAGCATATGCATGGCCACACATGTGTGTACACAGTTGACTTGCATGACATACATTCACATCTATGTGTGATCACTGTGTGCGCATGGCATGTGTGTAGCACACCATATACTTGTGCGCCTGTGCACATATGAATGCACAGTGGTGCACAACACAGTGCACATTTACACAAAGCCACACAGTGCACACACAACACAGCACAGATGCACACCTATATACATGCCATGCACATGTGCACACACATCAATACAGCACAGTGCATAAATGCACATGCCAAACATGTTAGCACACAGAGCACAGATCATGCACATCACACAGAGCATGCTTACACTGGCACAGGTATGCATACATATACATGCATACACACTGCATGTACTGCATACATGTGTATACACATAGCAAACACCTATATATAAATGCTCACGTGAACATTTATACACACACAGCATCATCATACAGGCACACACTGAATTTCTGACATGTGTATCTCTGGGGAGCTGTGCCAAAACAAGTGTCTCTGATGTCCAGTGGAAGTCACTCAGGGTGGTGGGAACTAAGAGGAGTGTGGGTGGGACATGGGGCCCACTGGCAGGGAGCTGGGACCGAGGACCTGGATGGTCCCTGCAAAGAAGCTGCCTCACATGCCTTTCAGAATCCCTTTTGCCCCAATGGTCACTGAAGATCCAAAGCAACTGCAGTCTTAGATCTGCCCATCCCCACAAACTGTCCCCCATCTGACAGTGCCCCATGCCAGTCCATCCCTGATCAGCCCTCACCACCTCCAGCACCCCCCTTGCACACTCACTCCACCATGGACATCGCCATCCTCCACAGGGCACCACCTTGGGTACGACCAGCCTGGTGCCCAGGCAGATGCTGCAGGCCACAGAAGGCCAGTGCGCCTCTCTCCAGGAGGCCTCGCGACACCTCCAGCGACAGGTTCCGCACACACAGGTTGGACTCAAAGAGGCTGAAGCTACTAGCCTGGTCCAGATGTCCTGATCTGGCATCCTGCTCGTGCTCCAGATCACTGAGGCTGCCCCCAAATGAGGAGCTCCAGCCCTGGGCACTGCTCCACAGCTCGCTGGACTCCCATGTCAGCTCCGTGGTGGAGGCCATCCCTTCAACGGAGCCTTCGGTTGGCCCGGTGGGCGGCACCAGGTGGGCCTCCTGGCTGCCCTCTGACTCCTCTCTGGAGCTGGGACCAAGTACCATGTCCAGGATGGGGAGGGTGGAGTCAGGCACGGACGTAACAGACAGCTTCGGAGGATCCTTCATAGAGAGCGAGACCCGGCCACTCTGCACCCCAGACAGGAACAAACCTGTTACTGGGGTTCCAGGTCCCCAAGCCTTGTCCCACAAGGGACCACACCTGGACATGTGCTCTCCAAAGGAAGCCCCAGCAGGACCAGGTACAGGGTGTGATGGGACAAGCATAAAGGGCATCCCCCCCCCCCACATTAGCCCTGTGCGGGTCTCATGGGCACCAGGGAGAAGGGATCAGGAAAGAGAAGAAGCCAGAACATGGATGGATGAATGGATGGATGGATGGATGGATGGATGGATGGATGGATGGATGGATGGATGGGAGAGATTAGACTCCTCGCCAGCAACTCCTTTATCTTTCCCTTTCCCCTTCCCTTTCCTTGTTTAGATTTTGGTTGGGAGCAACACAAGAGGCGTTCAGGGCTGACTCCTGGCTCTGCACTAGGGGTCATTCCTGGCAGGCTCAGGGGAAAGTATGGATACCAGGGATGGAACTCATGCGGCCATTTGTAAGGCCAGTGCCTTAAGCCTTGTCCTCTGTCTCTGGCCCCTGGCTGGCTTTATGCAGCAGCAATTGGAAGATGAAGATGGGGTGGAGGTGCCCAAGGCCCTCGTGAAGGCCTCCAGGAACCCAGGATGGAAGTGCCTCCTCACCATGGCACTCACGTGCACGGGGCTGGCCAGGGCCAAGGTACGCTCTGCCACATTGTGTTTGAAGGCCCAGGCTGGGTAGTAGAGCAGGGCACACATGGCCAGTGGTGTCAAGCCCTCATCTGAGAGCTTGTTGACGTCAGCGCCGAAGTCCAGGAGAAGCTTGACGATGTCCATGTGGCTGTTTACCTGGGCGCAGAGCAATGATCATCAGCCTGTGGGTCTGGGTGCAGACTAAGCAGAGAAGGGGCGGGAAGCCTGAAGGGTCAGCGGTCTGGGGGAATGCTCACAGCAGCTGAGGCAAGTGCGGTGTAGCCTCGGGAGTCAGCCACATCAGGGCTGACACGTTTGTCCCTCAGGACATGGCACATCCATGTGTAGTCACCCTCTTTGGCCTTCAGGATCAGTTCCATGGACAACTGCTCCTTGGGTCCTGCCTGCCCAAAGCCACTGCGGTCCCCTACCAGAATGGCATCCATCCTCCATCGGTTGTGAGCTGGCTTGTTCCTGGGGGAAGGCATCTCACTCATTCCTCTGACCTCTGGACCATCAGAGGCCAGGCTCTTACTTCTACTCACCGTGGGCTGCCCTAGGCACTCCTCACAAGGGACTTTCAGAGCACCCACACCAACTGCCATCACATCATTAGCAAGTCATCCATGGCACAGGTCACATACGTGGCCCTTCAGGATCCCATGACATGCATCAGATTCAGCCCCAACACCAGTCAATGTGGGGGGCTAGCTGCTGTCTGGAGTATAAGTGTGTAGAATGGGTTGTGGACAATGAACCAGTGCCTAGATATGTGGGTCAATGCATCATAAACTGATGAATGGGCAAGAAGACAGAGGGATGGGTGGACTGTGAAATGGGCAGGTTCTAGGAGGATTGGGAAGGGATGGGTGCATGGTTAGAAGGATGAATGCATAGATAGATGAATGAAGGAATGGACGAACAGATGGATGGATGGAAGGAGGGGAGGGTGGGAATGAAAATGATTGAAGTCTGGACTGATGAATTTCGGTGATAGGGGGAAATGAATGATGATTGGACGGATATATGGAATGGATGTATGGATGGGTGAGTGAGTGAGTGAGTGAGTGAGTGAGTGAGTGAGTGAGTGAGTGAGTGAGTGAATAGATAAACGTATTTATGGATGGTTGGGTAAGTGGATGGGTGTTTGACAAGTATGGATGATTGGATGGATGTCTGCATGCATGGTGGATGGATGGATGGATGGATGGATGGATGGATGGATGGATGGATGGATGGGGATTGATGGATGGGATGGATAGGTGGTAAGTAGATTGGATAGATGGGATAGATGGATGGGTGGATGGATGGATGAATGGATTGCTGGATGAGTCGGTAAGAGGATTGGCATTTGACAGGTGGATGACTGGATGGATGTGGAAAGGTAGATGACAAGTGGCTATTGAATGGATAGTTGGGTAGGTAGATATAAAAGCATAATTATCATGAGTGCTTATGAAATATGTATTCTCTAACAGTTTGGTGATATTTGAAGACAAAGTTTGAAAGACTAAAATATACTTGGAATTTTAAACTATAAACATTCATTTCCTAAGAACCCCTCAATCCTTTATAGGTGGGTAAGTCTCCAGATCCAGCTTCATGAAAACAGAATAGAAACACTTAAAAGTATAAGACTTCACTTACAAAGTCTTTAAAAGTAAATTACAGCAGTTAGTACACTTGCCTTGCTCAGCACCCCATAGGGTTCCTTAAGCACTGCCAGAAGTGATCAAGTGAGTCAGAAGCAAACTCTGAGAAGTGCTGGTGTGTGGCAGGAGATGAAGAAGGAAAAGGAAAGAGAAAGGCGAGGAGGAGGGAAAAAATAGAAAGGGGAAGAAGAGAAGAAAGGGGGAAGGAAGAGGAGACCAAAGTGGCCAGGGGATAGTGGGGAGGCATCCTGACATCACACACACTCACAGTGACCTTCATATGTGTGCCCATCACATGATCATTAAAATCCACTAGGGCCATCCTTCCTGGATGTCAGGTGTCCTGGGTGCCCCAAAGCCGTGCTCCCAGGAGAGGTGGTATGCCAGTCATGCTGGCAGAGTTGGACCATCACCTGAACTTGTACGCATGCTTCTGCATGCGGATCAGCAGCGGTGTTTCATTCTTGATGGGCCAGGGCTTGCTGCCCTCGGCAGATGGGGACATGGACTGGTCATGTTTGCTCAGGCCCATGCAAGCATCCAGGGCCTGGCGCAGCGAGTAGGGCAGGGGCAGGTGGCAGCTATCAGTGGAGTAGGTGCCCATGTCAGGGGGCAGGATCACGCTATCATCCATCAGCAGCTGTTTGTAGGCATAGGAGAAGGGGTCCTCCTCCTGCAAGCTTGCCGCCTCCTCTGGCCCCTGCTCCTCAGAGATACTGCCTCTGGGAGGGGCACAGCTGAGGAAGCTGGAGTACTCCTGGTGGTCCTGAATAGAGAAACCACCAGGGGCCTGTGTGCACAGCTGGACAAGGTGTTCCTGGAACCACAGGCCCACATCCTGGGTGCCGTCAGGGTATGTCTCGATGCCAGGCCCAAACCGCCGGTCTGCCTTGTACAGCCCCTGCCGTAGGAGAATACGAAACAGAGAGGGGTCAGCAGGCCAGAGGGGCAGTGTGGAATGGGCCAGACTGGCAGCTGCTGGACTAGAAAGCAGACCCCTCAAATGGATTCACTTGCAGAATCACGGTGACTGAAGGTCCACTAGCCTTGTCCCAGGGCTGGTGAATCTTGGCAGTTCAATGTGGGGCACTCAGCAGAGATCCACAACTCTGATGGGGGGGCCAGGCCGTAGGGGTTCCCCTAGGAAGTTCTCACCATGTTCCCCTGCAGATGCAGGAGCTGGGCAGCTGTGAACCATGATTGGAGCTACTGCAAGTGGCTCCTTACATCCAGCTGATGGCAGCAGATCCAGGGGCCTTTCCAACTGATGCCCCACAGTGTGTAGACCCTCCAGCATGTGCAGAAGAGAAACAATGAGCACAGGGTCTGGCACCAGCACATGGGAACATGGTGTACCCCACCATGGCTGTTATTGCAGAAGAAAGCCCCGCTGGAAGTGGGTCAGGCAAAGAGGGCTCAGGTCACAGAGAAAGCAAGAACACACAAGTTGTCTAAAATGGACCCAATCACCATGTAAAAACATTTTCTTTTCGAGAGGTACTGTTAAGGGGCCGGCGAGATAGCATAGAGGTAAGGTGTTTGCCTTCCATGCAGAAGGACAGTGGTTCAAATCCCGGTATCCCATATGGTTCCCCGTGCCTGCCAGGGACGATTTCTGAGCATAGAGCCAGGAATAACCCCTGAGCATGCCGGGTGTGACCCAAAAACCAAAAAATAAATAAATAAAAATTAAAAAAGGAGGTACTGTTAAAATGAAAGAGTTGGGGGCCAGAGCGATAGCACAGCTGTAGGGTGTTTGCGTTGCATGCAGCCAACCCAGGACAGACCCAGGTTTAATTCCTGGCATCTCATATGGTACCCCCATGCCTTCCAGAAGTGATCTGAGCACAGAGCTAGGAATAACCCCATGAAAACCTCTGGGTGTGGTCCAAAAAATTAGAATGTTTTAGAATCTTAATTTATATTTTATTATGTTTATAATAACCTTTTTGTTTGTTTTTGTTTTGGGGGTCACAGCCAGCAGCACTCAATGGTTACTCCTGGCTCTACGCTCAGAAATCACTCCTGGCAGGTTCAGAGACCATATGGGATGCTAGGATTCAAATCAATGTCCTTCTGCAGACAAGGCGAATGCCCTACCTCCATGCTATCTCTCCAGCCCTGTTTATAATAACATTTTATTTATTTATTTTTTTTGGTTTTTGGGTCACACCCGGCAGTGCTCAGGGGTTCCTCCTGGCTCTTCGCTCAGAAATCGCTCCTGACAGGCGTGGGGGACCATATGAGATGCCAGGATTCGAATCACCATCCTTCTGCATGAAAGGCAAACGCCTTACCTCCATGCTATCTCTCTGGCCCACCATTTAATGTTTTTGTTCACAGTTATCCATGGAGATAGAGTTTGGATGCCCTAGTTTTGCATTACAGTGATATATTCCATTGGACTCCTAACAGTGCTCATTATAATAAAGTCTTTTTTGTTGTTGTTGTTGTTTTTGGGTCACACCCAATGGCGCTCAGAAGTTAGTCCTGGCTCTACACTCAGAAATTTCCCCAGGCAGACACAGGGGACCGTATGGGATGCTGGAATTCGAACCACCATTCGTCTTGAATCAGCTGCATACAAGACAAACATCCTACTGCTGTGCTATATCTCCGACTCCTTAATGTCTTAAAATATTTTTTAAACTACTTATTTTTTCATTTGATTACATATGCTTGTATAATCTCATGTCTCTCTCCACAGAGATCCTTGGATAAGGCATCTGAATGTCATGGATTCTTGCCACAGTGCTCAGCCATTGAGTATATTTTTTGTGATTTAACTTTTTTTTTTTTTTTTTTTTTTTTTTTTTTTTTTTTTTTTTTTTTTTTTTTTTTTTTTTTTTTTGCTTTTTGGGTTGCATAGGCTGACACTCAGGGGTTACTCCTGACTATGCATGCAGAAATCACTCCTGGCTTGGGGGACCATACGGAATGCCGGGGAATCGAACCTCAGTTCGTCCTAGATTAGCAAGTGTAAGGCAAACACCCTACCTCTTGCGCCACCACTCCGACCCCATAATTTTTTTTTTCTTTTGGGTCACACCTGGCAGTGCTCAAGGGTTACTCCTGGCTCCACGCTCAGAAATTGCTCCTGGCAGGCACGGGGGACCATATGGGAACCGGGGGATCAAACCGTGGTCCGTCCTAGGCAAGGCAGCAGGCACCTTACCTCCTGCGCCACCTCCCGGCTCCCCCGACCCCATAATTTAACTTTAATTCACCTTGTTAGTTTTGGATTATATCATATGCCTTTGTTCAATTGGGGGGAGATGCTGGATTAACCAGGTCCCTTCCTATTCCCCACC
>PVKC010014854.1:0-21873 GCA_004027635.1 Crocidura indochinensis | reverse complement strand
CTAGTAGTGCCAAATAAATCCAGTGTGTGAAAATACATTTATACAGAGATTGAAGTATAATCTGAGACAAATATTTTCTTATCATATCACCAAATCTTTTGTTCATTTCTGACCTTGTAATTTAGTGATTTTCTTTTAAAGTGAATTAGTACCTTACAAATATGAGTAACCTTTCAAAAATGCTTCAATAAAGCTAAATTACAGGATTATAGTAAGTTTATACCAAGAATCCTTAACTATGTTAAATTATCTCCTAGAACTTTAGTTTTAATAGAAAAATAATTGTATTCACCAGACGAACTTTTTCCCTTTTTTCCTAATATTTCAGATATGAGAGAGTTTTTCAGGTCAGTGGCATCATATTTTCTTGGCAGTGGGGTGAGTTTAATGGCATAGCTGGCTAGGGTCAGTGATTACTTTGGGCTCGTGATCAAGCTTCACTCCTTGTGATGCTGAGATGTGGTTGTGGTGCACCATATGAGATGCTAGGGATTAAATGAGAGCCAGTTGTATGCAAGGCAAGTATCTTAATCATTCTACTATCTCTCTGACCCATAAAGATATTATAAGTCTTATTGAGTTTTTATTTATAACTCTTGAAAACTGCTAGTGTAAATAAAATGTTTTTATCATTAAATATAAAAGATTATTAAAGGAAAGCATCAACAGTATACAGATAAACTGTAACTTTATAAATTATGAACTAATTTTCTAACATTTTGCTATATTTGCTATCCATAGTATTTGTTTGAAATATATTCAAAATTTAGAGAAAGCTTTTCTTATTCTTTAGTAGAGCTTTAACAAATTGCATTGGTAACACATAAAATGGCATATTCTCTATTAATATACATATGGGACAGTTAAAAAGCTATGTATACCTAACTGGAAATTTCTGCTCTTCTCATGGTATTTATTTTCAGAGGATTTATTTATTGTTTGGAACTTAGTACAATGGCCTAGATTTTTTAATGCTTTCTAATTTTTTGACTTCCTTTTGCTTTTTTATATTATACCAAATGGTACTCAGGATTTATTATAAATTTCTGCTCAAGAATCATTTCTGGTGGATACCAAGGAACCATAAAGGATCGTGGTTATCAGACCTACTTGGCCATGTACAAGGCAATAACCCTCCTCTCTGTACTATCTCTCCTGCTCAGCTTTGTTATCTATTTCTAATTTGAACATATTTATATGACTATGTCCTTTAAATGTTAGCATCCATTTGGAATCCTCCTTCATTCCTCTTTTTGTGAGGCTATATTTTTGAAAAGAAATCAAGCCAATTACAATAAATTCCATTTTTGTGGTGAAATGTATCTTTTTACACAAAGAAATTTAACATATCAAAAATATAATAGACTGAAACATAAAATAAACTTTTACTGTAACTTGGGATTTGGGTGAAAAAAGAACATAACACACAATTCTAAACTTAATTCAATTATAAATTGATTGATATTTTACTCTTGCTAAGCTTCTATTGAATATTTCTATTACATGAGTCATGAGTTTCACTGGGCAATGAAGCCTATAAATATGAACTTTTCATTTATAAATTTCACACATGTGTATTATATGAAAGAATATCATTGAAATATAAATTGTTTTAAAATAAATTAAAATTATTAGTTTAAACTACCTTAACAATATATCTGAAAGATCAATGAAAAACAATATTTGGTATTTTGAAAAACTAAACAAAATCTATAAACCACTAGCAAAACTTACAAAGAAAAGCAGAGACTGAATCTTAATAAAATGAATCAGAAATGAAAACAGGCAGACTACTACAAATACTTCAGATACAAAGGGTAATCAGAGACTACTTTTAGAAACTCTATGCCACAAAATCTGAGAACCTGGAAGAAATCGATAAATTCTTGGACTCTTTTAACCTCTCAAGTTTAAACCAAGATACAAGTATTTCTCAACAGACCCCATAACTATTGAGGAAATTAAAAAGTAATCAAAGGTTTTCCCTAAAACAAAAGCCAGACCCTGATGAGTTGACTAACAAATTCTTTCAAACCTTCCAATAGGATCTATTGCCCATACTTTTTAGATTTTTTCCAGGAAGTTGAAAAACAGAAACACTCCCAAATAGTTTTTATAAATATAACATCACTCTGATACCAAAACCAGACAGAGGTGCCACCAAAAAAGAGAACTATGGACCAAAATCCCTGCTATGCATGCAAAATTTCTTAACAAAATCCTTGTGTACAGTATTCAGTGTCTCATCAAGAAAACCATATACCATGACAAAGTAGAATTCATTCCAGAGATGCAAGAATGATTCAACATATACAAGTCAATCAATGTAAAATACCACATCAAAAAAGAATACTATAAACCATATATGATCATATCAATAGATTCAGAGTAAGCATTTGATAAGGTCAGACATCCATTTGTGTGAAAACTCTCAACAAGATGGGATTGGAAGGAACTTGTCACAATAAAATCGACTTCATTTATCACAAGCCAATGGTAAATATTATAATCAATGAGAAAAATTGAAATCCTTTCCCCTAAGATCTGGCACAAGGTAAAGCTTCCCTCTCTTCCCACTCCTAATAGATATAGTACTGGAAGTACTGCAACAGCAATTAGGCAAGAAGTTGATATCAAGGGCATCCAGATAGGAAAGGAAGAAGTCAAGCTCTCACTGTTTGCATATGGCATAATACTATACTGAGAAAATCCTAAGGAAACTACCAAAAAGCTTCTAGAAATAATAGATTTATATAGCAAAGTGGCAATCTGGAAAATTAATGCACAAAAATAATGTACTTACATTAAAATAATGATAGAGAAAAAATAGATATATAATGATAGAGAAAAAATAGAGATTAAAAACAGTCTCTATCACAATTTTGCCATAGAAATTCAAATAACTTGGAGTCAACTTAACTAAAAAAGTGAAGAACCTATAAAAAGAAAAATATAAAACCTTGCTTCAAGAAATAAAGAGAACACACAGAAATGGAGACATATCTTGTTCAATTACTATGAGGATTAACATAATTAAAATGAAAATACTCACCAATGCATTGTAATGCTTTAGTGCATTCCCTCTAAGGATACCCATGACATTTTTCAACTTTTGAAATTCATCTGGAACAATAAATGGCAAAAATAGTTAAAGCAAGCCTGAGGAAAAAGAAGATGGGAGGCATCACTTTCATTAACTTTACATTGTACTACAAGGCAATAGTCATTAAAATAGCATTTTACTGGAATAAAGACAGGCCCTCAGATCAGTGGAATAGACTTTAATATTCAGATAATGAACCTCATACTTAAAATCAATTAATCTCTGATAAACAGACAAGCAACACAAAATGGAGCAAGAAAAACCTCTTCAAGAAGTGGTGTTGGGATTGCATAAAAGCAATCTTGGGCTTCTATCTTACACCATTCACAAAGGTCGAGTCAAAATGGATTAAAGACCTTGATTTCAGACTCAAAGTTATAAGGTATATAGAAGAAAACTTAGGCAAAATACTCCATGACATTGAAACTAAAGGCATCTTCTAGGAGAAAACACTACTGTCTAAATAAGTGGAAACAGAGATAGACAAATGGGACTACATTAAACTGAGAAGCTTCTGCAGCTCAAACAGAACAGTGATTAAGATACAAAGGTCCCCCACGAATGTGAGAAACTTTTCACATAACTCCCAATTGATAAGGGACTAATACTTAAGATGTACAAGGTACTGACAGAACTTAACAAGAAAAAACATCTAAATCCATCAAAAATGAGGATAAGAAATGAACAGACATTTCCTGAAAGAAAAAATACAGATGACCAAAAGGCACACGAGAAAAATATTCCACATCACTAATCAATTATCAGAGAGATGCAAATCAAAACAATGAGATATCATCTCATACCACATATATTGGCACAGATCACAAAGAACAAGAACAACCACTGCTGGCATATATATATAGGAAGAAAAGAAGTATTATTGTCAAAGAGAATGCCTACTATTCTGCCTTTTTGAAAACATGGATATTCCAGAAAGCTCGACATTGAGCTCCCATATGATCAAGCAATACTACTCCTGGGAATATACCCTAGGATCACTAAAACGCAATGCAATAATGTCGTCTACACTTCTATATTCATACATCACTTTTCACAATAGCCAGAATCTGGAAACAATGAAGATACTCAACAACAGATGAATGGCTATAAAAACTGTAGTACTTCTATGCAATGGAATACTGTGCAGCTGTTAGAAGAAATGAGTTAACAAAATTTGCTTATATATGCATGGATTTGGAGACTACTATGTTGAGTGAAATAAGTCAGAGGCATATAAACACAGAATAGTCTCAATCATATGTGGGATTGAAGAAAAATAAAAGATAGTTTAATAATAATGCATAGAGACAATAGAGTTGAGGGACCAGCTCATGGTAAGAAACTTATCACAAAGAGTAGTAAATACAGTTAGAGAAATAATTACACTAACAGTTACCATAACAATTATAGAAAGAGAAATATAATGCCTGTTGGGGGGAGTAGAAAAAATGGGAGTACAGTGGTGATGAAAGAATTGCACTGATGAAGGGGTGTGTACATTTTATGGCTAAAACCCAATTCGAACATATTTGTGACCATTGTGCTTAAATAAATTAATACAAAACAAAAACAACAACAAAAGAAACATTAAAAACTTTATCTAAATCTATTTCCTATAGACACTAACTCTTAATGCATGCATATAAATATTAGTTTTGTGAGAATACAAATATTAAGTTTATGACAAAATGTAGCATGCAGTAATTAGGTAAACTAGTAATAAAATTATTTGGTAGCTAAGTAATTTTAGAAATTGTTACCACACAACAAAAATAACTTTATTGCCATCACAATATTGGATTGTTCTTATTTATTCCTAAAAGTGATTACTAAAGAAGTTGACTAGGTATTGTGAGATTAATATGATACCAGAGAGTGTTTGCTATGTACGATTCTTCAATTAAGAGTTTCTCTTAACTAATTATAAGAACTATTTTATAAGAATAATTTACCAGTATATTTTAAAGCTCAAATGGAGGCATGAAAATGGACTTTGTTTAACTAGTTATCCTCAAAAGTCCCTGATAAAATCAACATGTGTTTAATACAAACTCATGCATCTTTTAGAATCAAAAAGTCCAAGGTATTTTTTTTAGCAAAAAATAATTAGAATGTGATTTTCTAAATAGGACTTCTCTGAGCCAAGAAATTGATACTGTTTGTTGTTCACTTCAGGACAATGCCATTTATACTAATCCCCATGTTGTTTCATCAGGGAAACCCTACTCCACATAAGTGTGACTGCAAGCGGTGTGAGTTGTGTTTACTAAGATATCTGTAAACATATATAGGAAGGCATTATGTATAATAGAAAGGAAGATACCTGTTCAAGATGAATTATTTTATTTTATTGTCAAATTTTGGAGGAAAAATTAAATAAATTATTATAAAGTTACTAAAGTACATTAAATGAATATCCTGTGTATTTTCACTTAATTTTTGTTTAAACTATAAATCTATAAGTAACTTAGAAATAATAACTTAGCAATACTTACGTTAAAACTTTATAATTTTTTGTCCTTATTCAGATTTTCCATCATTGTAGAATATATTTAGAAATAATGCAACTCAATATATCTTAGTATGTGTTCACAGTGCCTTAAATACCTTATATTCAGTATTTTAAGTAATACCTTAATAAAACAATGTAGTCAATTTTTAAATTCATTTTCCTTGTGTCTGATCTTAAGCTAACAAATAATTCATATAGCTTTTATCTCTTTTTATATATTTATTTGAAGTGTTTTATTTCAAACATATCATGCTAACCCAATATTGAATCTATATTAAAAATCTCAATTTCTTTTAAGTATAGTATTGTGATTATTGATCCATGTCTTTAATGTAAGAGCCTCTCTTAATTTTCAGCAAAGAAAATTAAGTTTCTGGTTTCCTTCCAGGAAGTTTTACTTCCTGACAGAAACTTAGTTGGATGATTCATATTGAATAATTAGCTAGTTATTTCGTATATTCTCTTTTGCTGCATTAATACTTACCACTAGTCTGTTACAAAATGTTTTGATAAACAGTGCCTTTTAAGTCTTTATAATACAAACACTTTACTTAACCATTATTATTGAGACATGATAATCATAACAGCACTGGGGAATAGTAAAATTATGACCCAAAGACATAAATTGAAAAATATCTCCTTTACTAAAATATCAGAAACCTTAATTGTTCATCAAATAATAATGTTTTGCTTACTTGTACTTTGTGTACAATCGAAATTATTCAATTGAATTCTCATGGGGTTATTTGAAGTCTATCAATAACTGTAATGAGAGCTATTCCAGGAAATGACTGATTAAGAGGCAAGAAAGCTGACCATGCTCCTGAGGTTTGTGAAAGGAAATAGTAGTAAAAGAAATACTCTGGATAGTCATATGACTGTGTATAGTATAAGAGTAGTTTGTTGTATTTTTTTTTAAAGATTTCATTAATTTATAACATGTAAACTCATAGCAAAATTGAGAGCACATCAAAAATATTTCCATATATCAGTAAATTACACAGGTATAATTATAAGGTAGAATCTGCATTTTAAGCATCATCCACCATGCTGATACATTAATAAACATTAACAGATTATATCATAAAATCTCCATAATTTATATTAAGCTTTAAAAAGTTATTAAAAGAACCATGATTTGGTTTTGGTAGTTGAATTTTTTGTTTGAAAAAAATTTGAATTTTGAATTTGGTTGTTTGAATTTCTCTTTTCTTTTTTTTAATATTTTATTTAGACATCTTGATTACATACATGATTGTGTTTGGGTTTCAGTCATGTAAAGAACACCACCCATCATCAGTGCAACATTTCCATCACCATTGTCCCAAATCTCCCTCCTCCCCATCCAACCCCCGCCTGTACTCTAGACAGGCTCTCCATTTCCCTCATACATTCTCGTTATTAGGACAGTTAAAATGTGATTTCTCTAACTGAACTCATCACTCTTTGTGGTGAGCTTCTTGAGGTGAGCTGGAACTTCCAGCTCTTTTCTCTTTCGTGTCTGAAAATTATTAATTTCAACACAAATATTGTAACCAGTGTCAACTCCCATCACCAATCTTCTGCATTCCTTCATCTCTCACCCCACCTTGACCCACCACCTTGATAGATAAGTTAGGAAGTCTGGTGGTAGCAGCTTATATCATTGTTTTGAGTGTTGTTGAGTGCATATTTTGGTTTGTAGTTAAATCACTCTTATTTATTCATTTATTTATTTATTTTGGTTTTGGGGCCACAGTAGGGGACGCTCAGGGGTTACTCCTGGCTATGCACTCAGAAATCGCTCCTGACTTGGGCTTGGAGGACCAAAGCCAAGGTCCATCTTGGATCAGCTACTTGCAAGGCAAATGCCCTACCTCTACGCTATCATTCTGTCCCTCTACATATCACCAATATCAAAGAAGCAGCAACCTCTGCCTCCCCATTGCTTTCCTTTTCATATTTTTCTTTTCTGCCTTGATTTATCTTCTTTTCCTATTATTTAAGCTCTGAAGCCAAAGGTGATCTAGATATTCCTACTATTACATTACATTTTCTCCTCCAGTTATTCTATATACTACAGATAAGTTAGATCATCTTGTACTTGTCTTTCATCTTCTGGATTACTTCACTTAAGATGATATCTTTCAGTGCCAACCATATTGCAGCAAAATACTCTTTCACTGTTCCTTGCAGATGTATAGTATCCATTGTGTATATATGTCACACCATTATGATACATTCATCTATGGATTGTACATGTAGGTTAATTACATGTATTAGCTGTACTAAGTGAAGCAATAAATAATGTATGAAAAATATTATGTTTCTAAAATTTTAATTACTTAATTTATAAAAAAAATCTAGTTATTTTAGAGGAATATCCATATTGTTTCAAAACAGCTGTTTATCATTACCACAACAGCAGTGCTTTTCTCTGTGCCTCCATGCCATCACTAATTGTTCTTGTTCTTTATAATGTGTGCCAATATTTATGGTGTGATATTACATCTTAATGTTATTTTGATTTGCATATAAGAATTAATGATATGGAGTATTTTTATGTGCCTTTTGCCTATCATATTTCTGCTTTCAGGAAATTTTGTTCATATCTTCTCTATTTTCTATAGAATTGATATTTTTTGTTAAGTTCTACCAGTGTCTATATAATTTAGATATATAAATCAATCTTTTTTTTTTTTTTTTGGTTTTTGGGCCACACCCGGTGACGCTCAGGGGTTACTCCTGACTATTCACTCAGAAGTCGCTCCTGGCAGGCACGGGGGACCATATGGGGAACCGGGGGATCGAACCGTGGCCCGTCTTAGGTTAGCACAGGCACCTTATCTCCAGCGCCACCGCCCGGCCCACCTAAATCATTAAAATGGTATTATACAAATAATTCCTCACAATCTGTGGGCAGTCTTTGTATCCTAATTACCATTTCCTTTGACGTGCAGAAGATTCTTAATTTAATGTAGTCTTATTTATTTATCTTCACTTTCTTGACCAGAGGTATATCTTGAAGATTTCTTAAGCTTTAACATGAAGTACTGTTCTGCCTATATTTTCCTCTATGTACTATTGGGATTCAGGTCTGATATCAAAGTCTTTACTTCATTTTAATTTGACTTTTTTGCATGGCATTTAACAGATTCCTGAGTCACATATTTGTATGTAGTTGGCCATTTTTTTCCTCAAAACCACTTGTTAAAGAGGCTTTCCTTGTTCCACACTTATTTCTTTGCCACTTCTCAAAGATTGATTTCTCATATCTCTATGGTTAGCCTCAGAATTTCCAGTCTATTCCATTTATTTGAGTGCCTGTCTTTCCTTCGGTATTATGCTGTTTTACTGACTACTGCTTTATAGTAGAATTAGAAGCTGAGGAAAGTCATGCCTCCCATCCTCTATTCTTAATGATTATGTTAGATATTCATGGTGATTTATTGTCCCATATGAATTTTAGAATTAATAGTTTTCTTTGAAAACTGTCAATGGTAAGAAAAAAAAAGAAATAGGAAACTGTCAGGAAATCTTGATAGGTATTGCATTAAATATGTAAAATGCTTTGTAAAGTATTGCCCTTATAATAATGTTAATCTTTCCAATCCATGAGCTGGGGATGTATTTCCATCTACTTATCCCCTAATTTATTTTTTAAGCCAAGTTTCAGTTTTTGTTGTATCATTGTTTCAGCATTTTATATAAGTTGATCCTGCAGTACTTGATTTTCCGAGGTACAACTGTGATGTGTTTATTTTTTAAAATATCTTTTTCTTCTCTTTTATTATTTGTTTATAGAAAAGCCATGGTTTTGTATGCTGCTACTGTACAAATCTATTATTTCTAGTAACTTGTTTAGAATCTTCAGAATTTTCTAAATATAGTACCATGTCATCCACAAATAGTGAAAATTTGGATGTCCCTTATATCTTTTTCCTGCCTAATTTCTATGGCATGCACTTCTAGTATTATATTAATAGAAGTTGTGAAATTGGACAAGCTTGTCTAGTGCCATGTCTTAAACAGAAGACTTTTAATTTTCCCCCATTGAGTCTAACATTTGCCACATGCTTATGGTAAATATCTTTAAGTATGTTCTGTAAAGCCTCTTCAATTTCCATCATGTTTATAATTTTTATCATGAGTATCTGCTGGATCTTGTCAAATGCTTTTTCTCTATTGATGTGGCTTTTTTATTTTTATTCTTTATTTCTTTCTTAGTAGTATATACAACCTAGTTACTTTTCTTCTAATTCACTAAGAAATAAAATGTAAAGTAAGAAAATAAATAGTAAAATATATGATGGCAACAAGAAAAGTTGCCTTATCCCCCAAATTATTATTTATTATAATTTGTAGTGCAATTTATTTTTGTTTTATTTGTTTTGTGGGAAAACTCAGTGGCACTCAAGGATTACTCCTAGCTCTGTGCTCAGAAGTCATTTCTGGCAGACTTGGAGAACCATATAGGATGCTGCGAGTGAAACTGGGTTGGCCATGTTCAAGGCAAATGCCTGTGCTATTGCTCTGGTCCCTTTGTAGTACAATTTGTGAGCTCAAATATGCCCTTGTTCTTTGTAAATAGTATTTGTAATTACAGAGATGTCATGTTTTACCTAGAAACAAGGTCTCCTTCGAGACTAAGAAATGGAGTTTTATTCAGTCTTTGGTAGCCAATATAGTAAATACTTTTTGTTCAAACTTAATTTTACAAGTAAGTTGCATTTGATTTTCACACTTGAAAAAATTTGCTCCACCTGCTTCCTCACTTACAAACAAGGCAGATAATCTTTATCTCATGGAATTCTCTAACTTAAAAGTCAATGGGAATAGTAGCTATTCTCATTGTGGTGGTAAGAAAAATTCTTGATCTGTTTTTGAGATTAGAACATCTGGGCCATGATTTTAGAGTAGGAAATTATGACATATTTAGGAAATATAGTAAAATATACAAACTGAGGATAGTATTTTGTATTATAAATAAAGCTTAATACCATGACTATAACTTTCATTTATATTAATTATTGGCTCCTATTCTTCAAACTATGCATTATGATACCATTTAACTACAACATGAAAATCATACCTTTAAAAATGTGTTGCTCAATCTATGTCTTGTTAGGCTAGATCATAATTAATTGTATAGTACTAATAATGCTAATTTTGTAAAGATCACAAAAATAAACAAACCAAACTATTGTGGAAATAATAGGTTAATATAAAAGTATCTGACAAACATTTTTATTCCTGTTATGTAATTTGTTATTTTTAAGTAAATAAGGAACATTGGTATAATTTATTTAAAATGGAAAGTATATTTTTCTCTTCCTCCATTCAATTTCTTTTCTTCTCTTTGCTATACTCTGGGGCCAAGGATGTTTGAGACAACTCTCATTTAAACCATTACATTTCTATATGCAGTTATTCTAAATACCATATACAATTATGTCATTCTGCATTTATCCCTCTTCTTCTGGTTTACTTCATTTAACATAATATCTTTCAGTTACATCCATGTTGCAGCAAATCACATAATTTCATCATATCTTACAGTTCTGTGATATTCTATTGTATATATATATATATATATATATATATATATATATTAGAAGCTTAATAAACCTTTCAACAATGACTTAATTACCTCATTATGGAATATAATAATTTTCACAAATTTCTTTTTCTGCACTTTAAAAAATAAAACAATTGCAGCCACTTATTAAATATATATATATATATATATATATCATATCTCCATGATCCAGGTGCTAAGTATTCGCAAGTGCATCAGTGTTGTTAGAAAAGGACAGAACTAAATTTCCAAGTCAAAGACAATAGTAGTGAAATCAAGTGACCCAAACTTTAACAAACTAATTTTAAAATGTCCTCCGATGCTGCCAGGTTGGGGTCAGAGGGAATGATATAAAATGCACTTGGGCAGCAATGGTGGAGGAACACAATACTGGTGGTTGGATTGACCCTGATTCATTGTATGCCTGAAACCCAATATGAAGGACTTCCTAAATCACAGTGATTTCAATAAAAAAAGAAAGCATGCTTATTTATGTTAAAATTAGAATCAAAATAAAAATTAAATACAATAGCTAAATGAGAAACATAAATTAAAAATGCTTTGTAGGGGTAGAGGAGTGGTGCTTAACCAATATTCACCATTTGAAAGGCAAGCATTTTAGCTGCTGTATTAACTCTCTGACCCCAATTAAAGGAACAATTCTAAGGCTCTTCTTTGTATTGTAGCTGCTTCTTTTTTCTTTTCTTTTATTAATATTATATTTATTAATATCTTTATTTAAACACCTTGATTGCAAACATGATTGTAGTTGGGTTTCAGTCATGTAAAGAACAATCCCCCTTCACCAGTGCGACATTCCCATCAACAATGTCCCAAATCTCTTTCCTTACCAATTGCTTCTACTTAGCCTGATTTTTCTTTACTTTATAAGGAATTTTTCTGAGCATTAGTGACTGCTATTATTTTTAATTGGGAGCTATACCTAGCTGTGTTTAGAGCATACTTCTCGGTCTATACTCAAGGATCATTCCGGAATTGCCTCCAGAGAGTTTATTCAGTACTGAGTTACAACATGAACCAAATGAGGCAAAGTACCTTACCTGTTGTATTATCTTAACAGCTCCAGATCCTTGGTTTTCAAACTATAGCTTAGGACCCCATATGGGCTCCCATAAATGAATCTGAGAGTGATTTAAAATAATTTTCTTTCTAGTTAACATAAATTTACAGCAAATTGACCAGCCATAAAATTCATTTTGAGGAGGTAGCATGCCTTATCACTGCAAATAAAAACACGTTTAATTAGATGAATAGCTTTGATGCAGAACATTAATTCTAGGAGAACATGCTCTCTTAAAAACGGAATGTTGAATTATGCTCCCAAAGCTGCTGCTATGTCCACCATCGGCCAGCTCCGCAAACTCATTCTTTTTAAAAAGAGATGTAAACCAAACTGGGAAAAATCATGGATACAACAGTCTCATAGCTGAGAACTGGTGCAATCTTGGACTATGGGGCTGTTCAAGTCCCCATCCTGTCAAAACATCTCCAGCTGTACTCACATCCTACAATTTCCACTTCTCCAATAGACCACTTTGACATTTATATCACTCATCTCTGTAGAGATGCCTCGCTGAAGAAACCTCCAGGAATGCTAGGATTTGAGCTAAGATCACCCGGACTTTGAATGTGGGCACTCCTTCCTTCACCTCCCTATACTTCTGGAAGGCCTGGCAGCTATAAGCAAGCCCCACAGCCACCACTGTGTGCCTGCCACAAGCTTGAAACTCCTGGAATGCGCTTGAAATTCCTGGAATGCATGACCTTGTAACTCTTCCAAATAATTCAATACTATCATCCCAGTAAGAACACACCAAATTAGATGGCAAAGTGGCAGAGAAACCACCTAATGTGAGGAAACAAAACAAATAACAGAGACTACAACTAGAAGCTTAATAAACCTTTCAACAATGACTTAATTACCTCATTATGGGTTATAATAATTTTCTCTGTACTTTAAAATTTCCTTTTGCTGCACTTAAAAAAATATAAGACAATTGCAGACACTTACCCTGGAAACAAGCAGTATGAAGTATATTATTTTGTGCCTGCCAGATGGCTAGGCTTGGTAGTGTGAAAATACAGAGGCAATGATGGGGAAGTGGTAGTGGGTAAAATTTTGGTTACAAAGTATATTCAAGAAAATATATCGTCCCAGATATATAACTAATTCATCGCATTTGAAAACGTTTTCTCTAATGCTAACTCAATTTCTGCTCACATTGTTTTTCCATATCAGTTATCTTGTCATATCTAGTTTAAACACTCATTATTATTGAATGTTTATGCAACTTTTTACTATTTTCATGTCTCTTTAATTGATTAATGTATGGACTTAAACCACAGCTGTCCTGTATGTATTTCCATAATGTTGATGCTACTTGCTTAAATTAGTAATGGTCCCTCTGAGGGAAAGTTATGTTAACTAGAAACTTAGGGTCACTTCCTATCTTAGTGCATATAATAAGTCAACTTAAACTCTGACAACTTGTGCATATCATGAAACCTCTGTGATGCTATTTCAGTTAATCCCATTTGATTTTTAAAGTCTAGTAAATATTTAGGGATAGACCTCAGAAATAAAAGAATTTCAGGTCCTTTTTTTTGCCTTGTCTGAGAAATCTAAATATTGCCTTTGGCTTTTCATTTACATGCTCATTAGTTTTCTGTTTAGTCACAAAAAATTGAGGACTTCAGAAATAGAGAACATCAAAGAAATATGTGGAAAATTTGAAAGTTGTTTGCATTTTCCTGAAATATTTCTTTAGCTGAAGGAGATCAAATCAATAAAATATGATGAAACCATATGCTCATAATTTCAAAGGAGAGCAGGTGCTTCAGGGAACTTTGGAAGATTTATTAATTCCAACACTATCTCTAATTAAGGCTAGGTAACTCTAAACCTAATAATTCCAAATACATCTTAGTAAGAAAAATAGCATTTGGATAATCTGTATTTAAATTCTATTTGGTATTTTCCTGATTACTTTTCTGAGAGAGAAACCGTTTCACTTCCTTAAATTATTAATATTAAAACCAACTGAGAACTTATTCCAGGAAAAAGTTTATAACATAGTTATGGTTCAGATTGCCATAGTGGAGTGAACTTTGGCAAAGATGAATGCTTACTGTTATAGTCCATATGCACATTTAATTGTATCTGCGAATTTCTGGGCAATATGCCAAATGGATACTCTACCATCTGGTAAGAGATGATGTGTTTTGTTTTCTTGTTCATACCAATTTTGGATAGACAAGAAGAATGATATTTATTCTTTGGAAGACTTCTATCCAAATACTAAATCAAGTAAAGGAGCTGACCAAATCAGCTAATGTATTTTTACATTACAAATAACCAGTGTATTTGTTTTAATTGTTTAATGTATTGGATTTAAAGTGCTGTGCACAGTTTAAGAGTTCAAAGTTATAAAAAAGTATTTAATATAATAGTTAACCCTAAGCAAAATTTTAAAATGAATACTATGGATTTATATTTAATCTAATCTCTTTAGTCCCAATGTTTAAAGAAAATAAAGCAAATAGGTGAAACAAAACAGAACAGGGAAGACAAATAAAAATATATATAAAACCAAAACTGGGACCGGAGTGATAGCACAGTGGTAGGACCTTTGCCTTGCATGCAGTCAACCCAGGATAGATCCCAGTTTGATCCCCAAAATCCCATATGGTCTCCTGAGCCTCTCGGGAGCAATTTCTGAGCTCAGAGCCAGGAGTAAACCTGATTGCAGTCAGAGGTGGGCCCCCAAAAACAAACACAAAAACACAAAACCCTATTGAGAAAATTTCAGAATTCATATAGAATTAGACAAAGAGATTGTTATTATGTTATACTCTTCCATTACTCTTTGAAAGAAGAAATAACTGAGATACATTTTCTAAAGACAAGGAAAGGAAAAGAACTTTACATCTCTAATAAAGCATGATTGATATATTTAAAATTGCCCACACAAAATAATGTTATTTGACAAATTTAGACATGGAAACATCAGGATTTTATATATATATGTGGAGGAAAAATTATTGTTCAAAACAGTGAAAACAGAGATAAACAAATGAACTATATTAAATGGACAAATTCTGCTCCTCAAAGAAATTAGTGACTAGGATACAAAGGCCACCCACAGAATGGGAGAAACTATTTACACAATACCCGTCAGATAAGAAGCTAATATCTAAGATATACAAGCTATTGACAGAACTTAAAAAGTTTTGAGAAAACATCTAGCCCCATCAAAAAATGGGGAGGAAATGAACAGACACTTCCTCAAAGAGGAAATACAATGGCCAAAAGACACATGAAAAAGTTCTCCACATCACTAATCATCAGGGAGATGCAAATCAAAACAATAATGAGGTACCAACTCACACCACAAAGAATAAGAACAATCAGTTCTTGGGAATGTGGAGAGAAAGGAACTCTCATTTGCTGCTGCTGGGGATGCCATTTAACCCAGTGTTTCTGGAAATCATCATATTCCTCAAAAACTGGACATGGAGCTCTCATATATTCATTTAACCACACATAGGGATATACCCTAAGGCAGTATTTTTCAACATTTTTTTGCAAAGGCACAATTTTTCATAAAAAAATCACCACCATTAGAAATATTAAAAAATTTAACTTTGTGCCTATATTGACTATGTATAAATTAATTCTCTTGAATAGTAATCAAATAAACACAAAAATTATTTTATAATTATTATATTATGAAATAATCTAATGATAGGTCTATTTGTGAGCCAAAGTTGCATGTCATAGATTAAATTGTAATTTTTCCCATGGTGCATCAGACAATATCTCACAGTACACTAGCGTGCTGCTGCACAGTGGTTGAAAAACGCTGCCCTAGGGACACAAAACACAACACAAAAATGCTCTCTGCATGACTATATTCATTGCAGCATTATTTACAATAGCCAAAATCTGGAAACCACCCAGATGTTTGTTAACAGATGAGTGACAAACGAAACTATGGTACATATACACAATGAAATGTTATGCAGCCCTCAGAAAAAATGAAGTCATGCAATTTTCCTATACAGGATGGACATTGAAATTATTATGCTGAGTGAAATAAGTCAGAGGAAAAGAGATAGCCACAGAATAGTCTCACTCATATGTGGTATTGAAGAAAATTAAAAGACAGTTTGCTAATAACACACAGAGATGATAAAGATGAGAGTGGTGACTGCAGTTGGAAAAATAACTACACTAACAACTATAATGACATGGTAATTCGTGAGAGAAATAGAATGCCTTCTAGAATACAGGCAGGTAGTGGTGGAGGAGAGAAATGGGGGACATTAGTGGTGGGAATATTGCACTGGTGATGAAGGGTGTTCTTTTTTATAACTGAAATCCAACACTAAACATGTTTGTAATCATGGTGCTTAAATAAAATATTTATAGAAAAATATATATTTTAGATAGTACTAGGAGTTGTGGTTTGACTTCACTTACTTTTGCATATTGTTTCTGATATTAACCTGTACTGCATGTATCAGTAGTCTGTGCTTTTTAATGATTAGAATAGTATCTCATCATATAAATATCAAAATGTATGTATGTAATTACTAACTAATGCAAATTTTGATTTATTTCCACTTTGTCTTTCATGAACAAAGACAATAAAAATTTCATAACAAAGTGATTAATATATTGGTTTGAACATATCTTTCCTTTTTTCTTGAGTACTAAGAGTAAAGTTGTGAAGTCAGATGATAAATGCATGGTTATCTTCTTTTTTTAAATTTTATTTTTAATTATGAGAACAAAGATGCAAAGAGGACAAGGTAAAGTTACAATGGAAGGATAATCACCCATAAACAGAATTCACATAAGTACTTTGTCCCTCAAGTCCCCATATTGTGATACATATTTCCCAGCAGCACATCAAGCATTCTAAAGCCATAAAACTTATGTAACTCCTTAAATGTTGAAGGCATAGTACTTTTTTACATTTCCATGCATATGCATATTAGTTTAAGTTAGCCTCAAAAGTGGGTGTTCCTTTTTAAGGATAAGAGTCAAAGGAGCACAGTAAAAATGGCGTTAGAGTGGCAACAATTGCATCGGCCCACCAAAATATGGGGGACATGGAAAGGAAAATCCTCAGCCTAAATACAAGGGGACCAAACCCCTGAAGTTTCCTGGCATAAGATCAGCTCTCGGCTCCAGGCAAACTAGATTGCTCAATCCAAGTCGTTGTCTGTAGTGCCAACACAATTTTATTTTCCACGCTGTCGCTGTTGTTGGTATCATGTTTCTGTATTAAAGATCCTGGAATCTCCATATCCTATATTGCAGTTAGGATGGTGCAGAGCGTTCTTTCGTTTCACCTTACAATTAAAGGGCAATGCAGAAAGCCCTGTCCAGTATGCAGGTCATTGATGTTCTTAAGTCTTCTCAGCGTTAAGGGAATTCTCTTGTGAGTAGAGCGATGTCAGAGAGGCGGTAGGGTCTTCCCTGGTAGAAGATTGCTTACAGGTGTTGTTGTAAAAAACCTTGGATGTTTTATAGATAGCTTCCCTGGTTCAGGGATGAATGGAGAATACCCACTTTATGGAGGCCTGTGCCAGGTCATTATGCCAATGTTCAGGGTGTAAGGTCCCATTGCACTACAAGATTTGTGTGTTCCAATCTCTATTAGATAAGCATTTATTTGTATGTAGGTATTTCCCATTTTGATGTGCGTATGCAAACAAGGAACAATGCCACATGGCTTTAGAGGCCCATATGGGGGATGGTTATCGTCTTAAATTAAAGCAATTTTTTTCTCAGAACAACTATACTATTTCTTTATTTTTACTAGGATAATACATTTCTTACTTAAAAATTTATTAATACTTCTCAAATTTATTTATAAATTAAACATAAACTGAACTTATGAGTAGGTTTTATTTTGGGGGAATTCACAAATAGAATAAGAATACATATAAAATAACTATTAGATTAGTTAATAAATATTTGAAAGCATTAATATAATTCATATCACATTGCTTTAATAAAGGTATTATTATACAAGACGTTTTAAAATTTCGCATAAAATAGATTCAATGATTATTTAAGTTAATATAAAACAACAGATCTACAGATTGTTCCTTGATATTTGACAAATGTAAGACAATTAACTGAAGAAAATATACTTTTTAATAACTTATTCCAACTCATAGGGAATTTATATACCAAAAGATTAACTTAGTCCTTACTTCAAACCACATACAGAAACTACTCACAGTATATTGTGAAACTATAAGTAAAAACTAAAAATTAACTATTCAGAAATAGGTAGGGTGGAAAAAATCAATGATTTTGTTAAGGAAGGGTTCTTAAATATAAAATAAAACCAACTGAAAATCAATAATTATGTGGCAGCATGCCAACCTATGTTTGATCTCTATACCTACATAAAGGTCCACTGATCCCTATTGGAAGATCCCTGAGCACAGAGCCAAATAAGTCCTGAGTACTGTTGGGTGTGCACAAAATCAAGCAAACATATGTAAATAAAAATCAACAAGTGTATTTTATCAAAATATAATACACTAATTAAGACAGTATCACAATCCAACCAACTGGGAGAAATATTTGCAAAATATTTACTTGATATATTGTAATGTAAAAGCTGTATATAATATTAATAAACAAATATTTCAACAGTAAAACAAGATTGGATAAGATTAAAACCAGGTCAAATAGTGAAATATGCATGCCATGAGAAATAAGCATATTTTTGAAAAGAGTCCATGAAAAGATATATGACACCGGTCACTAACATATTATTGATTGCTAGGGTAGTACATAATAAAATCATAAAGATAATACTACACATTTAATAGAATGACTAAATGAAATATTGAACATGGCAAAGTTGGATCAGTATGTAAATAAATTACTGGTAAGAAAAAATGACTGTACACTACTTTAAAAAATAAGTTTGATAGCTTCCTATATTGTTAAGTGGTTAGATTAAATGAATTCTTTACATTATTCATTTCCAATATTCCAGTCATATTAGCCAAATACTTTATCTTTGAGAAACTAGAGCAATCACAAAATGAAACAGGTTGCACACAAATCTGCTAGATATTTTATTTATAAAGTTCTTTGAAAATACTAATGTTTAACTGTAAATGCATCAAAAATTGTGTCATGACCATGTTAGTGAATATTGTTAACAATAATCGATTATTAAATTTCAGAAGCAACATTGATCAATCTCAAAATTATTATTCTATATAATTCAGACCTCACAGAACTTATTCTAGTAATACATTTTATGAAATATTAAGGGACAAAGAAACAATTGAACTATCATGATAGAAAACAAATCAGTAATTTGCTGGAGTGGTGCTGAGGGATATGGGTAGGAAGGAAAGGTTTCTAATGAGAGTAACAACAATTTTGGGATTGACATATATATTTATTTATTTTAAAATATTTAAGCACCATGATTACAAATATATTTGTACTTAATTTTCAGTCAAAAAATGAATACCCCTTTTCACCAGTGCAACATTCCCATAACTACTATCCCCCACACCCTGCCTGTGCCTATCTCTTTCCCTCTGACTTATTTCACTCAGCATAATAATTTCAATGACCTTCCGTGTATACGGAAATAGTATGACTTTATTTTTTCTGAGGGCTGCATAATATTCCACTGTGATATATGTACCACAGTTTCATTAGCCACTTATCTGTTGACAAGCATCTGGGTTATTTCCAGATTCTGTTTATTGTAAATAATGCTAAAAATGAATATAGGTGTGAAGAAAGCAATTTTGCATTGTGTTTTTGTGTCCCTAGGGTATATTTCTAGAAGTGGTATAGCTAGATATATGGGAGCTCCATGCCCGGGCTTTTGAGGAATATGATGATTTCCGGAAAGGCTGAACTAAATGGCCTCCCCAGCAGCAGTGAATGAGAGTTCCTTCCTCTCACATCTCTGCCAGCACTGGTTGTTCTTGTTCTTAGTGATGTGTGCAAGTTTTTGTGGCATTAGATGGTACCTCATTGTTTTGATTTGGGTCTCCCTGATGAATAGTGATGTGAAGCATTTCTTCATGGTCATTTGTATTTCTTCTGTGAGAAATTGTCTGTTTGTTTCTTCTTCACATTCTATGACTGTGTTAGATGGAATAGATGGAATGGAGATAAACAGATGGGACTATATTAAGCTGAAAAGCTTTTGCACCTCAAATAAAATAATGACTAAAATACAACGACCACCCACAGAATGTGAGAGACTATTCTATTCACCCAATATCCATCAGATAAGGGGCTAATATCTATGATATAGAAGGTACTGACAGACTTAACAAGCTAAAATATATCCTTTGGAGCAATAGTATAGCAGGTGGTGTGATTTCCTTGCTCATAGTCAATCTGGGTTCAATTCCTGGCATCCTATATAACCCCAAAGCACTTCCAGGAGTAAATACTAAGTGTAGAGCCAGAAGAAACCCCTGAAGACCACAAAGTATGGTCCCAAAGAGAAAAATTTAGATATGTATATGTATATTGTGAATATATTAAAATGTATATTATGTTTATGTACATTTAAAATGAATACTTTTAAAATATTTACAGGTTGCCATAAATAACGTGACAAGAAAATAATTTATTGAAATTTATATTTAGCAATGATCCTAACTTTATATGGTGTCTTTTCTGTCTATAACTTGCTTATATGTCCATAAATTTCCTATAACTACATATAATTAACATCTTTGATTTATTATAAAGAAATGAATATTCTAAAAGAATGACAAAATTGTGTATTAATAAAAATGAATCTTGGAGAAATTTGAATATATTCACGTTTGAGAAAATTCTATGTGATTCTGGCCTTAAAATTTAAGGTACGTTGCTTTTAAATAATTTCCTTCTTATTTATACTATATTACCTATTTAACATAATATAACCACTAGAGCTGATAATTAAATTGCCAATTAAGATTTTAGAAAAAAAATTTAGATAACTAGATAATTAGGAAGCATTGATAAAATCTGTAATCTGCAGGATAGTAGATAGAGCTAAAAAAACTAGAATGCAATACTTCGAGTGCTTAGGTTCACTCCCCAGCACAGCAGGTCACCCTAGGACTAACAGTAGTGACCTGGGATTACTTCCTGAGAATTTCCCAATGTGTCCTCAATATAAAACAAAAACCAATGAATTGTTAAAAAAAATTTATGTTTAAGAATAATTAGGTTGGGGCTGGAGAGATAACACAGGGGTAGGGCATTCGCCTTTCATGCAACCATCACAGGACTGGCCCTGGTTCATTCCCAGCATTCCATATGGTCCCCGTGGCAGCCTGGAGCAATTTTTGAATGCAGAGCCAGGAATAACCCTGGAGTGCCTACAGGGGTGGCCCTCTACACGCCCCCCACCCCTCAAAAAAAAGGAAAGAAATAAAAGAATGATTAGGTTGGAGCAACAGTTCTGTGGGTGGGTACTTAACTTGTACATAGCTATCCTGGATGCAATTCCTGGTATCATAATCCCTACCAGAAATAATTCCTGAGTGCAGTACCAGGAGTAATTCCCTAGTTAAAGGAATCCTCAGGCCCCAAAAATAGGACCTGGAGAGATGAAGGTCTGGAAACAAACACTGGAGCAGGAAATAATCCACAAAATGAAAGGGGGGGGG
>PVKC010014853.1:0-22077 GCA_004027635.1 Crocidura indochinensis | reverse complement strand
AGCTGAGTTCTCTTTTTATATGATATAAATATATCTATCCTAACCTGCCTAATCTGCCCACTTTTCTATTAATAGCTAATTAATTTCTATTAAATAGCACAGGTGGCCAAATTTGCATGTGCATTCATAAAAAAGCATTTTGAGCTTCAGGAACAAGTGCCGCTGGTTATTAGATAATTGAAATAAAAGAAACAAGACAGCATGTCAAATTAGTGAAACACTTTTATATTATATATAAACAGTTATTTTTCTGTATATGTATAACATATATATATACATACATATATAAACTGGCAGGGATGTAGAGAAAAACAAACCTTCACTTTACTATAAATGGAAATATAAGCTGTTTTAGCCTCTCTGGAGAGAAAATCGAAATTTTTTCAAAAATTGTAAATAGAATACTATATGATCTAGCAATTTCACTCTTAGGTATCCATTCCAAGAATACTAACACTAAATTTAAAGATATATACACAGTTGTATTTATTATAAAAATGTTTTCAACAGCCATGATATGGAGACCACACAAAATCATAACAACAAATTCACAAATACAGATGTTGTGGTCTGTAAACAAAGTGGATACTCCTCAACTCTAAAAAAAGTTTAATTTTTGGTTTTGCTTCTATGTGGATGGAAAATGGGCTGCCATTCTAAGCATAACAGCACGAAGGAGAGAGTCAAAGACTTGATTATCTACTGACAGTAACTGATATATAAGGAAAATCAATGGTATATGAAATGCTCAACAAAAAAGTCCTTATACTGGAACAACAGGATTGAGAGTAGAGGAAAGAAGGGGAAATTGTAATTGGTTGTGGATGAAGAAAGGATTTAGTTGTAGGATATGTGATAATACTGTATCCCTAAATATTAATATTTACACTCTCCTAAGGTATTACTTCAATATGTTAATTTCAAAACACAAAATATCATAATAGTGTACAATAGCTTCCCAAATTTCCTATCTTACTCACAATGACAGTCTTTGTGAGGGACCCAAGCATCAACACGGTTGCTCAAAACCAGAAACCAAATATTTCTCAGTTTCCCAGCCTCACCACACTCTCATTATTTATCCATAATAATGCAGAGCATTTATTCTTATCTTTATTGTTAGTATTACCAGAGACACAAATGTCCTCATTCTTTATCTAGAATATGAACTAGATTTCTCAATGTCCCTGCTTTGGTTTCCTCTACCTCACATCCTCCTGGGAACCCATTCCTCCGGATATCTTTCTTTCTTTCTTTCTGTTGCAATAAGGCTTTTTCTAATAAACAAATAAAATCAGCACATGATTCTATTCAAAAATATTCAAGTAGCTCCTCAATCCGCTTGATATAAATAGGTTCCTCATACTAAGGTTCCAGCATCCCCTTAGATTTGACCTTTGTTCTCCTGACAAGCCTCTTCTATTGCCAATCTCCCTCGGGCACACCTCATTCCCTGACACTGTGCCTTCTCAAATTGCTTAGCCTTTTCAGAGGTATTTTTTCTTTGAATGTCTTTCACATCTTGAAGCTGCTAAAATTTCATCTGGGAAGTTTCATTTCAGGGTTTATCTTCTCTATTGAGTATTTCCCTGACTCACTCAGGTTCTGCTCCAAAAGTGCTGTCAGCTATTCTCTGCTATTCATCTGACACACAATGCCTTTTAGGATGATTGCTAAATTGAAACAGTTCACATATTTAAAAGCCTGAATAGTGGTGAACTCATGAGATTAAAACTCAATAAATATAAGCCATTATTACTTGTAACAACTGATGCATAGATATTAGATATCATTAAACCGTTTTGAGAGCAAGAACTACAACTTCTCAATTATGTAAGGCAGAGGATTTCCCCACAGATTGCTTTGCATTTTTATCTACATTTAAATAAGATCAGGCACGGCAAAGAGAAATTAGGAGATTACTAAAATATGCAAGCCATGCCTATTTTCAGAAGATTATTTATATCTGGAAATTTTAGACATTTGCTCTTTCTGCCTTAATGTCTAAAGACAGTGAATTGGAGTGGTTTATGGGCTGTGTGTATATATCTGCATGTACATATATAATATATAATTATGCTACATATATTATATACAGATGTGTATATATACACACAGTATATATAATTTATGCAAACACAAAATGTATCAGCACCCAAGATACATTCAAAATAAAGATAAACACAAGTATATAATACACACATTCTTCAAATTGAACTGCAGTGATGTTTCCACAGCAATACCAACATCCTCTAACATTGATATTGGTGCACATATGTATGATCAACACTTGAAAGGTAAAACAATCAAATACATTTATATTGTCATTGCCTTTTCTATAGCAATCTTGAGGAGAGAAGCCCAGAGAATCCTTCCAAGCTCACTTAACTCAGTGACACCACACCACTGATGCTCAGGTTCAGCAATGTGGCACCCCCAAGTACCACAGGGTTACACATGCCAGTGCAGAAAGCATGCTGTGCTGGGATCAAATTGTTTAAATAAATAACAAATGATGGTGTCACTGCCGCTTAACAAAAAGTTTCTAATTCCTCTGCAGACAAGACTACTTGATTTGTTTGAGACAGACATGACAAAATTATAACACATCTATGTTTAGGAGGGTGAGCAGGTGTTGGCGCTATACCTGTTATGTTCGGATCTTACTCCTGGCCCTTGTACTCAGGGATCATACCTGTTAGTGCTTCATATACTATATATATAGTACAGGGGATCAAATAATGAGAGCAACACACAAGACCAGCATTTTCTGTTTCCATAACATCTTTTCTCTTTCTCTTTTTATTGCACAACTAACAGCTGATTTCACAATCTCCTATGTGAAAGAGAATTGGTCTAGTGAAAACTGTAATGTTCAAAATAACAGCTCTTTAAGAAATGGCCACATTCTAATCCTTTGGCTCTAACAAAATGTTGTCTTATACAGCAAAAGGGACTAGCAGATGCACTAAATCTGTCAATCTTGAGTGAGGCTGAATAGTGTAGGCCAATGTTATAATAAATTTCTTTATTAAAGGAAGGCAGAAGTGTCAGAGTGAGAAGGTGATGAGACGGTAAAGGAAGAGGTGGCGGAGATGACTGCACAACAGAAATGGGGCCCTTAGTAAGGGAATGCAAGAAACCTCAAAGGGCCACTGAATAAAACTGCTTGCTGGCTGGCATTTGGCTTTAGAGGGTAAGGACAGTTTTTCCACCTCCTATGACTATATATTTGCTATAAGCCACATAATCTGTTGCAATAGCAAACAAAACTAACAGAGATAATTATTCTGATTTGTTTAATTAACTAAACCTTTTAAATTTTTCTAATGAAGAAAAAAACCAATCTATAAACTAACATTTTCTCATTCTTCCTCATTCCATTTTTTATACAACTTTCTGGAAAAACCCACTGGATGCCTTTTCATTGTACATATATCACACTACAAGAGTAAGAGATTATGTACTCAGAAGGCTAGAGGGATTATACAGTGTGTAGAGTGCTCCAGTTACACTCAGATGACCTGTGTTCGATCTACAATACCACATATTGCTCCCTGACCATAACGTCAGGTGTAAGCTCTAATAGAGCGAAGTGTGTCCTCAAACTGACAGAGTAGGAGGACAGAGAGAAAAAATAGGAAAGAGAAAAATGTACTTTAGAACCTAATAAAATAAAATACTGTTAAAAGAAAATGAATAGGAAAGAAAAAAACACAGTTCTACAGTAAGGAATTTATAATAATTTTGAATCTTACTAAATTAGGGCATGTTTCAAATTGGATATGCATATATTACTATTTATGTTATATATAAATATTTATACACTTAATTTTAATCAAAGAATAAAACTATGTCCAAGAAAGGTAAAAAATATTAAATGAAGAGTGAGAACAATTATATGGAATAAATACCAAAATACCTTGATTTACAATGTTTGATTTATAATTCAATGTTTTGAGGAACAGAATGTCTACTTGGTAAGAAAGTAGCAAACCTAAATTCCAAAATAAAGAGTTCAGAAACGGGAATAATCAAGTTTATGTGATGATAGATTCTAAAGTTGAAAGACAGTGGGATATTACATTTAATAGACTGTGGGAAGTAAACAAAAGGGATGAATTAGAAAATTGCTTCAAGAATTTTTTCTGAATTACATATGATAACATATCATAATTAAACATATTATAAGATGCTATCCCTCTAGGAAATTTTTACCATTTTGTTGGATAAGCTACTCCTTAGTGATTTCCACAGAGGCTGAAGAAAGTACACTATTTTTTTTTGTGGTTTTTGGGTCACACCCGGCAGTGCTCAGGGGTTACTCCTGGCTCCATGCTCAGAAATTGCTCCTGGCAGGCACGGGGGACCATATGGGGCACCGGGATTCGAACCGATGACCTTTTGCATGAAAGGCAAACGTCTTGCCTCCATGCTATATCCCGGGCCCAGAAAGTACACTATTATAATTTAAATATGTCCCTCACTTTACCACTGCCTACTACATTGAAATAAATAGCCAAGTTTCTTGTTCTTCAAAACAATTGTTTTAGGTAATTTTCACCAAGAAAAATACTTTTAATTCATTAGCTCTTTGACTAATTAAATAAAAAAATAATAAAATAAACTGGATATTTTAATATAAAATGTTATATTAGGGTATGTTTAATTATCTGAAGAATATGAAAACACAATTCAAATTATATCATTATATTCATAGAAGCATTATTCACCAATGCAATATATAATATAATTGACCTAAATTTTCATCAACAGATGACAGGTTATAGAAACTCTCACATATCTTTACTTATTTAAATTACTTTATCATTAAAACTGATATAATCTTAGGAACCTATGAGATAGAACAGTGGGAGTGCTTGGTCAAGTTGAATGCCTAGCACCACATATGATCCCTCAAACATAAGAGTGATCCTGGAGGACAGAGATACAGTGAACACCTCCCCAGAAGAGATAGAACGTTCTTTTGGGTAAAAACTGACAGGAAACATCTAAACTAACCCCTATAGATTCAATGACAACTACATTAGATAGCAGATCCCAAAAGATGAGGAATATGAGAAATGAGTTATGGGTTCATTTTTTCAAAGAGAAGCATGGAGCTAAACTCTTAAACTCTATCAGATTTTAAACAATCAAAAGTCAATGAAAAACTAATTTTTGAGACCTAAAAAATGTTACTCTTTATAATTAGAATGAAAAGCATATCCTAGTCATTCTTTTAGCTTTGCTAATTCTAATAAACATTACAATCCACATTTATTGCTTTCTGTTTAGCTCTGTATCCTAATTATATCATTTGAAGATGTTCATATGTAGTGTGTCACACAGAAAAAGAAAATAATGACTTTTCAAACATTTTCATAAATAAATACTGTTTGATTAGCTACTTTCCAACTTGCAGCAATATATTTTCCCTTAAGGGCATGCCAAGAACTATTCTTGATAGATCCAACCATTTATAACCAGTTAACTTAGTTCTCTGTGTGCTAAGCATTTGTGTAAGACACTTGAAAAGAGCATGTAAACAGCATTATGAAAACAGCTATTTTTTTTCCTTTGGGGATATATTTACAAAGTTAGAAATATCAGGTTGTGGGATCTTGCCAAATTGAGTACCTATTTCACAGTAGATTTCATTCGTTCAACAACGTGCTATAAGGTCCACCAGTAGGCAGGTGTTGTTTAAAATACCAGATAAATGTCCACTAAATATTGCTATCCTCGTGGAATAAATATTTTACAGAAGGAGAAGGAAAAATAACCCACATTGAATGTACAGATCATTATATGGCGCTACTCCTATAAAGTAGATGAAGATGGACTGGGAATGGTCAGTGGATGTCTTTTATGGGTAAGTGAAACATTGGAGGAGACATGGAAGAGTGTGAAAGAAAATCCTGAACATACATAGTATCATACTCTTAGGTCATAGTCACAAGTCACCATGGTAGTAACAAGGGCAATTTAGACACTTTGACTGGAAGCTAATGAAGATGCAAGTGAGGCATCCACAAATGTCACCACAATGGGAACATTCTAGTTTTGTAAGGAATTGGGCTCTTAACACTCTAACACAGAAAATTCACATAAAAACAAATTTTAATGTCAGTTGGCCAAAATGAATATGTATATCTATGCATATATGCATATGTACAGATATATAAGCATATTAGTCTTGAGGAAAATAATGAAAACAGGAACCTGATTCCTTAAGAAGAAAAGAGGACTTACATCACAAGAGCAAACCATTCACATGCTAAAAATACTATGCTCTTGAGGGGTGGAGCAATAGAACAGTGGTAGGGCTTTTGCCTTGAACACCAGAGACCTGGGTTCAACCTGGGTTCAACCTGGGTTCAATACCTGGCATCCCATATGGTCCCTTGAGCCCGAGTATATGTTCCTTCGACTTGACATTTGACAGCGAGAATGGTTTAGGAAGAAATAAGTGCTACTATTCATTAGAGGTAGAGTGCTCACCAAGTGATAGTTTGATCATTATTCTGATCCATAATATCATCCATAATGCTAATCTAGTACTTTTACTTAATCCAATTTGCTAAGAATAATGTAATCCCCACCTAAGTTGTAAAAATAAATCACAGTTGTTTAATAATATTTGAGCATAAAATATGTGTTCTGGCCATAATTACCTGTAACCTACCATTCCATAGAAAGTGTTTGCCAGTTCTCTTCTTTAAAAACCTATTCTAGTGACCAGACATATATAATGGGAGTCTTAAGGGTATGAGAATCAGTATCAATCTGCTGCCATGTGGGCGATAAAATTCTTTAATATTTCTTATTATTGTGTATATTTTTAATTATTTTTATTTTAATCAAAGTGAATTACAAATCTTTCACAGTAACATTTTAGGTACATAGTGATAACGAATCAGGGGCGTTCCCACCACCAATATTGTCCTCCCTCCACCCCTGGTCTCAGCATGCATCCCATATTCCCTCTTTTAACCCCCAGGCTGCTAGTATAAGTGGTCTACTCAGTGTCTAGTATGTTGTGAATTGGGTATCAATTCTGCTGTCATTGGTGTTGGATTTGGTGCTTAAGTTTGACCTTTTTTTATTTCTACTTAATGTTCATATGACTGCTCTTGGTACCCTCCATTATTTCCCCCTCCATTTGTGAGGCGGAGCAAGATGGTTCAAGTTGTGTGGTTCTGATTGAAGGAAAGAAAAAAATAATAATAAAATAAAATAGGGCAAAAATAGAACAAGCAAAAAATGAGAGGAGTCCTTCTAGAGGCTATAACTATCAGTTTAAGAGCAGAGAGGGAAAAGGAAGAAAAACACAGCAACAATACAAAAAAAATAGAATAAAAGATAAACTAAATCAAACAAAAAACTCGAAAAGCACCAGAGCAATATAGACAGCAGCCACACAATAACCATGGCCCTGAAATAGAAATCAAAACAAAGTCCAAAAAAAAAAAAAACAGCAACAGACAACAATAATAAAACTTAAAAGAAAATGTTTTTATTTGTACTTCTCTCCTTTTTTCTCTTGCATAGGCACAGTAAATATTGGGGAGATTAGAAAGGGAATCTCCTTGGCCTAAGAGATACAGGGTTTCTCCACCCTTGAATCATACTGTCATGGGAATAACTATAGACTTCGTACATGCTCTTTTACTCTCCCTTAGGTCCTTTTGTGGTGTTTGGGAACTTACTGCTCTGTGGTGGGTGATAAAATTGTGCCTCTGTAGTTAGAGATCTTGATATTTGCACAGGTCAAATATAAATTTTATTTTTTTGTTTTGGTGCCACACCTGGCTGTCTCTTGACTCAGGCATTATTACTGGTTCTACTTTAAAGACCATATTCTGATCTAAAGAGCTGCCCAAGAAAAGCAGCAGCAGCACCTGCTGTGCAATCTCTTGGGCCCTACAGCTCTTTATTTCCACTTACAAACAGATCTTTTATTTGACTGACTGTCCAGCTGCAGTGGAATAGGACCTTTCCTTTGCTTTCTGGTGAGTGTCAGCATGAGGACGACCCAAAGAAATAAGGTGTTAAATTGAATATATGAAAACAGGAAACCTACCCAGTTGAGTGATGGTTGAAATGTGAAGATTTTCCCCACAGTCTTGTTCTCAAAGATAAGAGGAAGGAAACTTTATTTATTTTTTTTTGTTTTGTTTTGGTTGTTTTATTGGGTGGTGGGTACACTCAGTGGTGCTCAGAAGTTACTTCTGGTTCTGTGCTCAGATGTAAAATAAAAATTCACGAATTGTGAGACTGCCCTAGGCATCATATTTCTTTGTGTTTATTTTAATAATATCTTATTTAAGCACCATGATTACAAACATGTTTGTGGTTGAGCTTCAGTTATAAAAAAAAAAAAAAGAACCAACCCCTTCACCTTTCCACTGATGCCCCCTATTTCCCCTGCACAGTATTTCTAAACCCCACACAGTCAGATCTGAAGAAGCAGGGTAGATTTAAATAAATAATAGCAAGCCAGTCCCCCCCTCTCTCCTATCTCTCTTGCTCTTCTCTCTCTCTCCCCCTCTCTTTCTCTCTCTCTCTCTCTCTCTCTCTCTCTCTCTCTCTCTCTCTCTCACACACACACACACACACACACAAGAGGGGGCAGGTCAAGAGAGACAAAATTTACATATCAAAGGAAAGGTTTTAGGAAGGAGGAAGTTGGGGGAACACCTTTGGGGTTGGTAGCTGGATTTCATTTTACACTAAGGAATCACTCCTGATTCCCCTGACTGGGGAATCATATGGGATGCAAGAGTTAGCCCTGGTTTGGACTCAGGCAAGTTTTCTCTAGGAAGGGAAACCTTATTAGTCAGTAAAACTTTATTTACAGTCACAGTCTAAGTGTGTTTCAGATGACCAACCATTGAGTGCTGTGTGAATGTCTGCATCACTGTCACCCAGCCTAATGAAAATGTGCTTCCCTGATCTCTTTTCCTATAAAATCTTTCCTTTTGAACATGCAGACAAGATGGTTTTTGTAGGACAAAAGACCCATATCTTATTAAGTTGTAATTCTTTGAACCAGCCTACCTTTATCACCTGAACTCTTCAAAGTCTCTAGAATAATGGTCTTCAAACAAGAGCATTTGAACTCAGGTTCAGTAGCACGTATTTTGGGGTCTGAACCTCATATACTTAGAAAGAAATAGAAGAAAAGAGTAGAGGGATAGGATTAAAATGGGAAAAAAAATCTGGAGACAAGCATAGTAAGGAAACTTTTGATCCCATTTTAAAACAAAAAAAGGTAAAATAAAAGTTAAATGTAGGAGATGAGCGCGTAAGCCACTTCACACTAATGATATTTCATTTGGTTTAACAGAGAACAATACAAGATTACACGATTGCATGCAATGAGTACAAAGTGTAAGAGAAAAAAAATCATAAGTGGAAAATATGACTCTGAGCAAGTGTAAGAGGGATTTTCTGGAAAAGGTGAATTTAAGAGGGGCCTTGTGGTCAGAACCCCATTAGAGAGTTCTCTTCTGTTGACACACCAGTCAAAGTCTTCAGCCTGGGAATGTGTGGCTAATAGTTTCCTGCAACTGGCTTTGTCAAAAAGGTCATATGACTAAGTCTCATTAAGTAGAAAGCTCTCCGAGCCTCCAATTCGGTCCCAAGATGCCGATTGGCACAGGGTTTACATCCTCTGGCAGCCTAGAGATTTCCCTAAGCTTCCCTTTCTCCCCTTAGCATATTAAACAACTTTCATTGGGGTGCACAGAGGGATTTCAAATGTCAAGATTAATTCTACAGAATCCCGAGAAAACTCTGGTTGACAGCTGACTTGAAATAGAAAATTACTGAGCACAATAGCAGACAATTAGGGGAATTAACTAGAAAAGAGAGCAGATGCAGATGGGGAAAAAAGTAAGTCTAACCTTGCAAAGAATAAAGGAGGAGGTAAGTACATGAAGTTATGAGGGACATGGCAAAGACGAAGAGTACTGGCTGGAGCAAAGCTGGGTTTGCAAAAACTGAAAATTCATATCCTAAGAATACCAATTTCTTTCTTTCCTCAGAAATGGAGACACATTCCTTTATCAAGCCAGGCTCCTAACTGATGCTCAGTTGAGTTATATAGACAGTCACTCAACAGCTGCTGCATTTTACCCTTGAGGCAGCTGCATTTCATTGTTTGGCAAAATGGTTCTTATGTAGAGATTGAACAATTAAGTACTTAGGCATCCTGCCCTAGAAGGATGATAGCCAGGCTCTCTCCCCACAGTATTTGTGGGGAAGAGAAAGAAATTTCTTTTCAGTGAAAAAAAAAAAAAGAAAAGAAAATCTTGGAACCCAGAGAGCACATTTAAAAGAAGGCACACAACAGTGCACTGTTAGCCAACAGTCTTGTTAATTTTCATTTTACATATACAATTAAACCTAGAGAATTACTGTAAAAATGCAACCTAAGAAAATTTAGACATTTGGCAAACAACTTGTTCTAAATACTAATCAGCTACTAAACTAGAGAATTATTTATGTCATTTCAGGCTCTATAAACTCACACACCATGGTGAAATCCCAAAGAAAATATTTCTCTTTTAAACTAGAAGATTTGAAAAAGGAAAAGTATTTGGTAATAGGATTTTTTATTAAGATCAACATTAAGGGATTATAGAGTAATAAGCTGGAAATGTGGCATTCTGGTATAGTACCTGGCTCATATGTGTAAAACACACAGTTCTATTCCAGTCACAAAGGATAAAAATAATTACAGGGCCCAATGGAAAGCACAAGAGTGAAGACTCTTGCCTTGCAACTTGCAACCCCAGATCCAACTGCCAAGCACCACTGGGAATTAAACCTGAGCACAGAGCCAGGTATCACTCTGAATGACTTTGGGTGTGTCCCTTCTCTCAAAATTAGAGAGTAAACAACAAAGAGAAGGTGTGGTTTTAAAAAATTTGTAATTTTGATTTTTCATTTTGATTTCTTTTTTATTTCTTATTTTCATCTTTGTTTTTGTTTTGTTTTGTTTTGGGGCCACACACAGTGACACTCAGGGGTTACTCCTGGCTATGCTCTCAGAAATTGCTCCTGGTTTGGGGTACCATATGAGACACTGGGGGATTGAACACAGTTCTATCCTAGGCTAGGGCGGGCAAGGTAGATGCCTTACCACTTGTGCCACTGCTCTGGCCCCTTCTTTAATTTTTTAAAATTAATATATTTAAGCATCGTGATTATTAACATGTTTGTAGTTGGGTTTCAGTTATTAAAAAAACACGCCCCTTCTTCACCAGTGAACATGCCCACCACCAATGGCCTCATCTCTATCCTCCAGACCCTTTGCCTGTATTTTAGACAGGCATTCTATTTCTCTTAATCACTACCACTGTCATGGTAGTTGTCAGTGCAGTTATTTCTATAACTGTACTCACCACTCTGTAGTAAGCGCACTTCATATTGTGCGCTGGTCCTTCCAGATTCATCTCTACTGTTTCTAAGCATTATTAGAATAATTCTTTTATTTTTCTTAAAAGCATAGATGAATGAGACTATTCTGTGACTATCTTTCTCCCTCTGACTTGTTTCACTCAGCATAATAATTTCCATGTCCATCCATGTATAAGAAAATTTCATGACTTCATTTTTCCTGATGGCTACATAGCATTCCATTGTGCATATGTACCAGTTTCTTTAGCCATACATCTGTTGAAGGGCATCTTGGTTGTTTCCAGAGTCTGGCTATTGTGAATAGCGCTGCAATGAATATAGGTGTGCAGAAATCATTTTTGTGTTGTGTTTTTGTGTTTCTAGGGTATATCCTTAGGAATGGTAAAGCTGGATTGTATGGGAACTCAAATTTCAGTTTTTGAGGGATCTCCATATTGTTTTCCATAAATACTAAACTAGACAGCATTTCTCCCAGCAATAAATCAGTTTCTTTCTTCCCACATTCCCGCCAGCACTTACTGTTCTTATTCTTTGTGATGTATGCCAGTCTCTGTGGCGTGAGATGGTACTTTATTGTTGTTTTGATTTGCATCTCCCTGGTGATTAGTGGATCATGTGGAGATGTGGAGAATTTTGTCATGTGTCTTTTGGCCATTAGTATTTCTTCTTTGAAGAATTGTCTGTTCATTTCTTCTCCCCATTTTCTGATGGGGTTAGATGCTTTTTTCTTGTTACGTTTTGTCAGTACCTTGTATATCTTAGATATCTATTCCTTATCTGATGGGTATTGGATGAATAGCTTCTCCCAGTCTGTAGTTTTGACATTTTATTTAAAAGTTTTAAATTATGGCCCGGGAGATAGCATGGAGGTAAGGCGTTTGCCTTTCATGCAAAAGGTCATCGTTTCGAATCCCAGTGCCCCATATGGTCCCCCGTGCCTGCCAGGAGCAATTTCTGAGCATGGATCCAGGAGTAACCCCTGAGCACTGCCAAGTGTGACCCAAAAACCAAAAAAAAAAGTTTTAAATTATACTTTAGGGTTTTTAATGAATTGATCTGATCATCATTTGTTTATCATGAGGTTAAACAAGCAGAGTCATGTAGGAGGGCTGCCCAGTAAGTTTCAAAGCATAAAACCAAGCAATAATCTTGAAAGTCCCCAGCTCCAGACTAAGGACACCCACTAAACCAAAGACCTGACACCTTTTAGAGAGGGGTTAGCAGGAAGGTTCAACAGGAAAGAAAAACCTGAAAAAGACTAAATAGAGAGACACAGAGTTCAGTTTTGTTTCTTGAAAACACATACTGGTGAAGAGCAATGGACTCTTTTATTTTGGGTGGGGGAGCAGTTTGGGCCACACCTGGCGGAGTAGCTAAGGGTTTACTCCTGGCACTGAGCTCAAAAATTGCTCCTGGCATGGGGCCTGTCTTGCATACAGAAGGATGGTGGTTTGAATTCTAGCATCCCACATGGTCCCCCAAGTCTGCTAAAAGTGACTTCTAAGCGAAGAGCTAGGAGTAACCCCTGAACATTGCTGGGTGTGACCCAAACTCCTCCTGACCCCCCCCCAAAAAAAAAGAAAAAAAATAAGAAATTGCTCCTGGCATGCTCAGGGGACCTATGGGATGTGGGGAATGGAACTGGGTCCTTCCACCTTCAAATATGTGACTTTTATTCGGTAAGTGAATAATCGCGAATACTGCGATATTTGAAGACCGGCTGTAGGCCATAAAATGTTGTACAGAGGGCAGCAACAACTCGAGGGACGCGAGTTTGAGACCTCTACAAGGCAAATGGCCTACCACTGTGCTGTCACTCCAGTCAGAGCAATGGACTCATATAAGCTCACAGAGACAAGCCTGGCCAGGGGTACTAAATACACTCTTTTATCTAGCACTCTATTTTGGAGTCAACCATAAAGCTCGGCTTAGGCATGTAAATTTTCTTCTTTTAGGGCATTCTTTCTGTGCAGAAGCCCATGTTCTCTCTTGCATTTATCTCTTTTTCTTCCCTCCTACTCAGTAACATTTTATTGCTTCACTTTGTCGTCTGAAATTATTTTCTGCAAGAATAGACAACACACCTAGGGCACTCGGTTGGTGCTTATGTAAAAATATTACTTTTAAAAAAAAAGTTCCTTTTCATGCAAACAGCAGGGAACTACACCCCAACCTGAGAACCATTGGTTTTTGAACAACTGGAAGGTGGATGCAAGTTCCAAGCTCACAGGAACAAATGGATCCAAAGTTTCCTAGTATACTTAACACCAGATAATTGCCTCAGTGGGATTAGCAAGGTGTTATTGCTCATGGTATGCAAGAAGTGAACACACAGTTCTCAGTCCTAACCTCCCCAAAACCAGCAGTTTTCTGAAATGCCAAGAAGGCAAGAAGTAGTATTCTTTCTACTGATTTGTGACTTCTCACTCACCATTCCACCAGTACAATACTGTGGAATGTCATGTTATAGCTCTTTTCCTTCCCATGCATGCACCTTACCAAAGTTCAGTGCCATAGTAAGATAGGAGAATGGCCTGGGGAAACTTCGGTTACATCTGACGTAAACAGAAAAGGAATCTGAAAACCGGTCTCACATAGAAATATAATCCCATTTATGAAGACTGCAAAATTTAAAGAAATTTACTTTCTTAAGCACATATAATTGTTTCTTAGGGACTAACAACTATTATATCTGGACAGCACAACCCCAAACTTTCCTCTCTTCTCTAAAATGCCATGAATATTCAATTTCTTATTCAGTTGCCCAATTTTTATAAGTCTATAACTTAGAGATGGAGGAGGAGCATTGCTTCTACTCTATGTGTATGCTTTTGCTCTAACTCCTAGACATACTCTAGCTTTGATTTCAATAAATAGCTAGCTTTTGCTTGAAACTATGCTTATTCTAGTTAGTTGTTCTCTGTATTCTGTTTCACAAGAATGTATATAGTTTTTTAGACTTTATTTCTAATGAACTGCTCTTAAATACTTCCCTATCTGGATCAAACAAACCTTATCCTTGTTCCAGGTCCAAATGACTTTTAGGCATATCTGAGTACTTTTTACAACCCAAATATCCTCTACTAGCCCTTCCAACTCTTCTCTGTCCCTACTAAGCCCTCAGTACTAACTGAACATAGGAGTTTGAGGAGTTTGAGTTTGTTCTGATAGTAAAAGAGAAAGGAATGTCTTTGTTGTTGTGGTATTCTTTTTTTTTTAACTCCTTACTGTACTATTTAAATTGTTTAAATTAGGTCCTTTATCTTTTCCTGATAATGTAAGTTTGCAATGAAATGAGTTGAGAACAAATATCTGTCTTACTGTGCAATTAGCCATTTTCAATTAAACAGTTAACTATAATTGATGATACACATATACAAAAATATTTACACATGCATCCACACATTATTTTTAATTATGATTAATTTTAGTGTACCTTTCACAGACTGTCTTTAACTTTGAAGTCTGTGAAAACCTGCATTCTTTTATTCTTTCTTTAACTCCAACTTAGATGCATTATATTAAGCAAGTATCAGATACATTTTGTTCTTTCTAAAGATAGAATACAAAAACTAGTCATACTGTATTTTAGAAACCATTAATTAGAATCAATATACAAGAACTTATCTTTCACTACTTTTAGCAAAGATGATTGATTTATACTATATATAATCATAAGGACATCTTAATTAATTTCTCTTTTTAAAATGTATATAACTCATGCTTAACAATATGAAAATGCTGCCATTAATCCTCTCCCTTGCTGCTGGGCATTTTTCTTGCATGAGTTTGCCCCAAATTTTTATAGCACAAAGTCAGGAGTAAGAAATGCAGGGTGTAGCTCTCCAAAATCAAATCTCTTGCTGAAGGTGATATGTTTGGAGTAACATATAAAGTATATTTATTTTAGGCATCATTATCAACATTTTTTGCAGTGTTGTAAGTATAAATAATGGGAATTTTATGAAGGAAAAATTAACTAATAGTAAGTACAGACATTTAAAACAATTCACAATGGGTCAGTGAAATAGCTGAAATGGCTAGTTGCATGCTGCAGTCCTGGTTTTGCTCACATATACCAAACCTTCCTCAAATTACTGCCTGGAGAAGCTCCTAAGTATTGATCTAGGAGTACCCTGAAGCACATTTGGGCATAACAGACCGGGTATAACAGAGAGCACTGTTTTCTGACTGGAACTAAGAGAAAGCCTTGTTGAGACTTTTGTTTGAATCTTCTTAGGCCTTTTAGAGAAATAGATCTAGTATTCAAACACAAAATTCTCAGGGACATTTGAACACTTGAAGTTTGAAACCTGATTTTAATGTGTTGGAATGTATCCTGTTGTTCTTTCTTGTGTGGCTGTGTATGGGAATAGATTCTTCTATTCTTGACAATTGTCAGATCTGAGGATTCCACATTAGTTTACAACTGAGCAGAAACATCTGCAAGATTATTTGTAATTTCCCAGTTTTACCAGATAACTAAATTTACTTGATATTCAAGTAAATTAAACTCTGAAGCCCATCACCACTTTCCTCTTTTTTGTGGGATTGTTATCTGGTCATTCATGCAGTTGATGGTACAGGTGCTGCGATCCCAGAAAGCATCAAGAATTCAGGCATGTTCCCTTCAGTAAATTTTCCTGGCACAGACAAAAAGACATCTAAATTTCAAGCTTTTTATCATGTTTTACAGAGGGTGGAAAGAACAATGAGAGAAAGGGAGAAGAAAATGCAATGTCCAGAGATATTGAGAAAGGAAATGTAAGAGAAGAAAGAATGAAAGATATCTTTGGTCTGTCTACTTCTTCTAAACTTATGCAGAAACCAGTTTTATTTTGCTGAACCATCCACTGGATATCTAGACACTGGGTGTTTTTGTTCCTGCTGACCTTACTCCTCTCCCCATCAAAAAACAGCCGAAGGAAAGAAGCCCTTGTAAAATTCCGAGGGGCCTTGAATATAGGAGAAGGTGAATGTCAAAATCATTTGAGAAATATTTTATTTCCCAAAAGTCAGATCCAAACTCAGAACTATTTTTGCATTGAAAATATAGTCTCAATGATAAGAAAAAAGAAATTGAAACTTTATACATTTTATACAAAAATATCAGTTTTTCTCACTTTTATAATCATAATAAGTCCAAATCTGTGAGGCTTCATTTACTATAAGGAACTTTCTCATATCTTACTCTTGAATAACTTATTGGATAGCTAATATGCAAGTAGTGCTGATGGATTGATTTATTTCAAATTCTAAGCACACACCAATGCAAACTCTGAACAAGTGTGACACTTACCAATTTCATGTATATGTTTGTCCTAAGCTAGAATTAATTGATTAACCGAACTATAGGAATTTCCTTTAGTTTTAGAGTCAGCTTCCTGAGACTGAGTTTGGTTAACAGGCAATAGGCTAAATCTTATTTGCAATTGTTTTTATAATGCCTACAGCTAAGAAATATAATTATCTATTTAAATTATAGCTGGTTAAGTACCTAAATAATAGTCTCAAAGTTTTCTCATGACCCACACATTTTATTTCTGAATTTTTTAAAAAACAGTTTAGTCTAGCCCTCTTTTAAGTGCTATGTCATAGTCAAGGAGAAAGATAAAGGTAGAAAAATGTGAGTATGTTGCATTGGAGATATAGTAAATATGACAAGGCATCTGTCTTGTACACAGTTAACACTGTTTTGTTAACAACATAGCATATACTCCCGAGTACTGAGTCAGGAATTAAACCTGAACACCTTTGGGTGATCCAAAAATCAAAAATAAATGATTTACTCTAACCTCATATATAAACATGGTTATAAATAATAACAAGTTAAATATATGTATATATATATATCAAACATACACTATGTACCCATAATTGTCAAATAAGTATTTTCCTCAGGAATTCAATAATTCAAACCTAGAACTTTTACAAATATAATTATATTAAGCAATTGCATGTGAAAAATTAGAAGCCTACAGAGAAAACTCTCAAATATATAATGAAGTATAAAATTGATAAGTAAGCCTCTGACATGAGCACTGGCACATAACAGTTTGATCCTGATGAATGTGATAATCATTTGATCTATTTAATTAAAAAATAAACAACATCTTTGATTTTCAACTTTGGCAAAGCAAATAAAAATCAAATTAAACTACAATTAGTAGACATTAATTCTCTGACTACTAATCCTTGCACACATATATTGTCTTTCAACCAACTTTTGAGTTAGGAAGAAGAATATAAAAATTAAAGAATATAAAATGTATTTCCATCACAAGTTTTTGGCCACACTTCTATACAGTTTATTCCTATCTTTATTCTCTGGGCACTGATTGTGGTACCATATGGAATGTCAGGAATTTGAACCAGGGATGGCCACTTGCAAAGCAAGCCCCTCAACACATATACTATCTCTAACCAGAAAAATGAGGTTGGAATGAGAAAACTCATTAAACAAAATTAGTCTGGGACCTATACTCATTTATTTGACCTCATTAGAAAGAAACACATAAAATTGTTAGATATTTGAAGCACGCATTATGATAATTTGACATGCACATACATTTAGAAAGGATTCATTAATGTGTTTATAATTTCATCCATTTATTTTCAGGTATGAATTTTTAGGTTATCTTCTGTCAGGAGTTTTTAATTACATGATATATTGTAATCACAGGTACCATGTTCCATACTAGACCCTCAGTTTTTTTATAACTAGCTGAATGTTTGTTTTATTATATCTGAGTTGGGAGGAGTTGGCCACTCCTGGCTATGTTCAGAGATCATTCTTAAATCTGTGGTCAAGCATCACTTCCGGTGGTTCTTGATAGGTCATACTAAGTTCTTGGGTCAAATGAGTTTAATAGTGTGCAAGGCAAACACCTTACCTGGTGTACAACCTCTGGTCCTGTTGAAATTTTTTTAGTCTTTGATCATCTATACATATACCCTACCCTTCTTTCTGGAAAATTATCTTAATCCTACATAACAGCCCATAAACTTTATACTTACTCATCAGTTTTCCCACATAAAGAATGAAACAGCTCTCTTGAACACAGATAACAGTGCCATGATTAAGTGATTTGGTCTGAAAAGACTCCTGCCTGCCGCTGAATCTTTTTAAGTAATTATTAACTGTGACCTTGGTAACATACTGTTTCTGTAATTACTAGCTCTCTTATATGCTACAAAAAATGTGGTGGGAGACACAAATAAATGTGCATCACATATATGTGGTGTATAAAACACATACACGCGAAGTGTCTAGTATGTGATAAAAGCTCAATAAATACTGGCAATTTTTATAGTAGAATAATCAGTAGTTGTTAATCAATAGCTTTTGTTTTATATCATTTTCCAGGTGGGGGACCAGCTGTATAATAAGTAGTTTCTGTTTTAAAATTCCCATGATTTTCACTCTAGAATTAAAATAAAACCCGTCCTTGACTAGTTTGCTTGGGGCTTGAATCTCAGCCATAGCTTTGGATGGAAAACTTGGCCACTAGCTGTACAGACATGCTTTATCCCATCTGGTGCCCAAGCAGGTCTCACATTTGCATCTCAGGCCAACCTGCATAAATCAAGTTGTGAGCAATATCCAAGGGAGCATTTTTATTATTTGTAAAGGGCTAGTCAGGGAATATGCTCTGAGCGCTTCATAAAGAAACAATTAGAGAATGGACCAGAGTGAATGGGCTCTTTCACAAACTCCATGTGATTTTGGCTCAAAAAGCTGGATATTAAACTAATTCTTTTATCTCCTAAGCTACATCAACAGGAAATATATTTTGTGTAGAATATAAAACACAGCCATCTGCCTTCAATTAGAATCATCATATATGATGATATTCAAAGCATTCTATCATTGTTACATTTCTTTCTTAAAAATGAGTATAAATAGGTAGGAAAATTAATGCGTTCAATTACAAATTTTGAATTATTTGTGGATTTGAATTTCTCCATATGCAGATGATATAGTTGGCAATTATTCTTTCCAAATCAAGCAGATGATGGTTTCTGCTATTGTCTAAATGAGTGACTACTTTTCAGGACTATAGTGGGATCCATTTTCCCCCACCTGATTTTTTTCACCTGATATGTTTTATTCAATTTATCATGAGCAAGTACTTAATGTTTTTAAAAGTATATTAGGTTAGGAAGCCATTAGTTATAATAAAGGGAACCACTGTCATGGTAATTGCTTTGGCAGTACCAAGATATAACCAAGCTCTGCTTCTCCAATAGCTTATACTGTTTGGATTTCGCGTCCTGGTATTTGTTTACTAAAAATGGTCAAACATTAATAAGTTGGTGGTATATGTGTAAGATGCTCAACTTATCTTTACCTTTAAATAAAAGTAAATACAGAAGGTTCTTATGAAGGCAGTGATGCCACAGGTGGAAAGTGAAAAGGTAGTAATGGTAGGCGACTAAATATCAAAGGACTATTCAACTTTTTTCACATATGACCATTCCAGTTAAATGAAAATTCACTGGTCTTCATTAGATTATGCCTCAATGGGTACCTTTCTGCATACATAAACTTTAGAATTGAATTCTCAGCACCTGTAACTCATAGGCTAAGAATATAAACCTATGCCTCTTTTTCCATGTATTAATAGTAAGAAACTCCATAATATACATGTAGATGAGATCTCCCTTATGTATACCATTATTAACAATTTAAAGTGTGAAAAATAAGTGAGGCATCGACTAGTCTTCACAGTGTGATGAAAAATGTATAATGTTTATCTAGCAGGTCAGAGTGATAGCATAGCAGTACACATTTGCCTTGCATGAAGCTGACACAGGACAGATGAGGGTTTGATCCCTAGCATCTCATATGGTCCCCAGAGCCAAGAGCGATTTCTGAGCACAGAGTCAGGATTAACCCTTGAGCATCATTGGGTGTGGCTCAAAAACAAACAAACCAACAAAAAGATTATATAGAAAATTTAGAGTAAAGCAACAATACTCATGAACATACTTGAATATCTCAGAGTGGAGATAGAGATACTGTAGTTGAAGATGGAAGCCAAGTGAAAAGTTCAAGAGTAAAGTTATAAAGAACAGCAGAAAAGAACACTTCTGTTTTGTGGTTGTTGCTATTTTGCTTATTTGTTTTTGTTTAGGACAACAAGAGGCTGTTATTAGAATTTACTCCTGGCAGGCTCTGGGAACCATATGGAATATTGGGAATTGAACCTGGGCCAGTCATATGTAAGGAAAGCATGCTACCCATTTTACTATCTCTCTGGCTTTACATACTTGTTTTAAACAAAATATACAATAAAGTTTGTATATGCCACATATTATCTACTTCACTACTGAATTTTAGTAGACCTCATTTTTGAAAATTCAAAAGCTTGGGGGGAGAGAGTTAGTTCAGGGACTAGGGTATAGGTTTTGCATATGGTCATTTGGGTTGGGTTTGACTATCATCACCATAAGGCCTCCTGAGAATCAACAAGTATTACCAAGATGTCCCAAGCATTTCCATATGTGGTCTTACAAGTCCTCTGAGTAATACTAAGGCAGTGTTATTGAATCCTACAATAGTAGGTTTTAGCACTGATTCTACTGTCCAGATGGTTTAGGCTAACTGGGAGTGGTCCCAGGCTTTCACAAGCACCAATTTTAGAATTTATCAGAAGTCCCTTGAATTTCCAATACTGTTTCATGTTTTTGTTCACTCTTAATTGTAATTTTTGAGAAATAATAATTTAATTATTTTACCTTAATTACTTTATCTAAACACTGGTTACAAAATTTTCATTGTTTGGTTTCTGTCATAGAATGTCCTTCACTCTTCACCAGTGCAATTTCCCTGCTGCTAATGACCTCAGTTTTCCACCTACCTCCAACTATCTCTGGGGCAACAAGCACTTCATTCTCTCTCTTTCTCTCTCTCTCTCTCTCTCTCTCTCTCTCTCTCTCTCTCTCCCCCACTATGGTTTGCTGCATTGTTAATGAAGTGGTACCATGCATATCAGTTTATCTCCTTTCAGCACTCAGTTCTTGACCAGAGTGATCAGTTCCTGACAAAAATAGTCGTTACTGTATCACGGGTAAATTTTTAATTATACAAATTAAAACTTCAAATGTATACATATATACATATGTGTATATATGTATATGTGTTGCATATATGCATAAATATACTTTATATGGCAAAAGCAATAGTACAATAGGCACTTGCCTTGAACAAGACTGAACCAGGTTTGATCCCCAGCTTCTCATATGATCCCTCAAACTTCACCAAGAATGATCCCATAAGGGCAGAACCAGGAGCATAGCCCTTAGCATAGCAAAGTGTACCTCCCTCTCAATTAAAATTACACTTTTTAATTATACTTTATCCATTTCCACATATTAAATGGCAGAAACACAGCATAATTTTTATGTTTACTGCTACTTCTGTTATTACTTATTTCCTTTGAGCCAACCCCTTATTTCCCAAATATCATTCCAACTACATGAGCTTAGCAGTATAATGATATAATCCAATCATAAATGAATTATTTTCATTAGAAATAGGCATCACTTCTAATATTATTGATGCAAAATGAATTACAGGGATAATTCATTTGTCAAAATTATAAATAACCAATATAAGAGGAAATGTTGTACTGCTATAAGGTT
>PVKC010014852.1:0-21886 GCA_004027635.1 Crocidura indochinensis | reverse complement strand
ATGATAGTCTAAAGAAGCAAAGTTATATTATATGGTTGAACAGTATGTCTACTAAGTTTTCTTTTCATTTAAAAGTATTTCTATTTTGAATTTTAATCCACAAAGCTAAAAAATTACCTTGTATGTATTTCTTGTCAAAATTCATATTTTCTTATTACTTGAGAATTCATTGGCAAAAGGTATCTTAAGGCTTATGCTATGAATACTGTCTAACTTTTCTTCTCTGAATCTTTACAGTTTAGAAAGACTTAGAAGCTTGAACTTCTCAAATCCAATAGTTTAACCTGAAGAATAGTCCTTAGCAAACAGGCAGACATCAAAGCACTGTAAAATAAACAAAGTTGTACCTTTGACTGCCTCCCCTCTTAAAAGTGCATTATGCATTACAGTATTATATTTCTTTATAAAACTAAGTTTATTTATCTTTCTTTTTGTTTTCACTTGGGATAGATGGGGGTAATAGAGCTGAAGCAAATGTAAGCACAGCTGACAGGTGGAAACATTTAGTCTATTTAGCAAGAGGGAGAGCCTCTTGCTTCCTCCCAAAATTCCCCCTATAGCTACACAACCATGGATCTTTGTCCCACAGAACCAAGTTTACCGAAGCTATCAAAAAAGATTGAGTGCAGTTTGAAAAACAATCAAAATGGTATATAGGGACATTATATTTCATAATCCAAGTTAAAAAAATAAATATAGAAAAGATAAATGCAGGATGACAGGTTGTGTTACTGGCAGAAATATCACTTGCCAAGTTGCCCATGCCACAGAGGACATGGGATAGTCTGTGCGACTTATTCTCAAACACTCCCAAAGTACGAGTAAAAGTTGGCCAACTGGTTATTATTTAGCAGCATACTGTTTTTGCTGGCTGTTGGCCTAATTAACTAGGTGTGGCAGGAACAAAATCAGAAGAATACCAGTGACTGTAGAGGAAGAGATTATGGAAGACAGAGTACAGTGGGTAAGGCATTTATTTTGCCTTGTGTAGAGTCAATTTAGGTTTAATCACTGATGTCATATATGGTTCTCTGAGCCCTTTAGGAAGTGATTCCTGAGCACAGAATCAGGAGTAAATTCTGAGCACCACCATGTGTGACCTAAAACACAAATTAAGAAAACATATTTAGAAATTTTAATAGTTTGTTTACTTCACTTACTTTATTTAATAAAGGACACAAATACCTGGGTCCTTTGAAGGGAAATATGAAGGTTTTTGTATCAGTATCAAACGTTACGTGGTTCTGGGTCGGAAATCAAGAGATTCAAAACAAATAAGAACAGGCAAACTCAAGGCAAACTATATAAAATAAATCTGTTTTTGCCTACAAAGGTACAAAATAAGATGGTGAGTAGAAAATCAAGAAGACATGCTGGCCAGGGAGATTTTTATTTGAATATTGACTACCTAAAATAACTATATTATGGACGACTTAATAAATCATGGTGTTATAAAAAAATCAAAACAGAAATGTATCAGAACTACATTAGACATATTACCTAATTGAAGTCAGGGAGAGGCTCATAAATAATTCTATCAATACACAAAGAACAACCTAGCTAGTAACTCAGTGCATTAAGTGAAAGTCCAAGGTATCTTATATGATTTTCTTCTGGCCAGCCCCAGCCACTGGAGAGACCATTGTATATGCAGATTTAGCTGTCTTCTATCTTGCATTTCGAAAGATCCTATAGAAAGCAGACAGTATGCTCTACTCTGAGAGCATATTCAGGTTCCTTTATTTACTAAATGTCTGTGATTGAAACAGATTCCTCTGGGCTAAGGTTATGGAAAGTTGGTCATTGTTATTTTGCAGTAATTGGCTACCATTAATTCACTGAAAGAACACTGTAGTTTTCCTTATCACACTATAGTGGTTTTTCCTTTGATCAATGGTAAAGAAACCATAAATCTTTGTATTGTTCGTGAAGGATTGTAACTAAAAGAAAATGACTACAAGTACATTGATGACATGCAATGAATGTGATCTTTGTAATTTAGAATGCTTTTTACATGACCTATTATGTTTCATATAGTAGCATTTTAAGTTACTGATTTGCTCTTCATTTCTATGCTAATAAAACAAAGAATATCCATGTATACTTCAAACATATGCCAATAGATTTTTGTTGATTAAATGATCTCATGATATGTAGTCAGGGACTGAGAAGGTATTACCAGATATATAGGACTCACCAACACTGCTTCCATCCCAGACACAGTCAGGACTGATCCTTCACTACTGTGGGAAATGACCAAAAACCAAAATAATAAACCAAAATTACGGTATGAAGTTAGCTGAGGAAATATAAAATTGAACAATTCTATATGAATACCATTTAAATCAATTCATTTTAACATTTAACACATTTAATAACATGCCAAAAAAGAAAACTTTCTGCCTTTCCAGTTATAGAATATTTGAATGTGTCTATCAGTTATAATTAGTAAATGTCTGAAAATGAAAAAATATATTTGAAACTCTGACCCATTTATGATCCCTGAAAAGATTTAACTGTCTAACTTGATCTGAAACTTCAAATACCAAATAGATTATTATGGCATAATGTGACTCTTTGTAGCACACACTACTAAAGGCTTTAGATATAAATTACTAGCCTTCTATTTTAGGTTAAGTGCACATCTTACTAAAATTAGCATTAAAATATAATTTATTCATATTAATTGATGTGCCAAGAATCAAGCTATTGTTTCATCTTTTTCCAATCCTTAGCATATAAATTAGAACATACATTGTAGCTTAAGGGAAATGGTGATAGTTACTTAAGTGGTTAGAGTCCAATAGAATTTATAAGCTTCCTTTTAAGTGTTTCAAGAGCATGTCAATCTTGGTTTTATAAAATATATACAGTAATCTACATTATTACTTTTCAGAAGAGTCCAAAAGTATTTTCTCAGCTAAAGAACCAGTTTAAATAAGTCAAACTATGCTGGTTTACTTCAGTATTATCCAGAACATTGTGTCTATTCATATGCAGAATCTGCTTCTATACAAAAGCATATCCAGAAACATTAAAGTAATTTTAAAATATTTTTAAAAAAATGTTTTTTTTTTAAAATTGGGTGGAAGACTATCAAGGACCAGTAACTACTCTGGTATCTGTATCTCTTAATATATCATCTGAGTAGAGTAAATGTGCTTAGATAGAATTCTTCACCTCTAAGTTATGTCACAGTATTTCTCATTCAGCTGTTCGAACAGTTGATGCAAAACAAATTCTTTTAAACACACCACTTTAGAGATTTTTTTTAAAAAACAAAAAATCACAAAAATATCTGTCCTGAATTATCAGTATTTACTTAGAATGAGTATAGAGTTTATAGATCCTATTTTTTTTAAGTTAAGAAGCTTAAAGGAACATTTAAATATTTTAGCATTAATTACAGAAGATATGATACGAAAAAGAAAAGTGAAAAATAGTCCTGAGTAACATTCCATCTTTATTATGACAAAATGTATATAGCATACTATTTAGAGGAATTTTTTATTTATTTTTTGTTGGATTTGGAACAAACCCAGCAGTGTTCATGCTTACTCGTAGCTTTGTTTTCAGGGACCACTCTTGGGGGTGCTCAGTGAACTAAGTGGGGTGCAACGGATTAAACCCAGATTGGGTTCAACTACTTGAAAATCAAATACCTCCAAAGCTTACCTATCTTTCCAGATTGAAGTTTAGAGATATTTTACACAATTATTATGGAATTTGGAAAATTAGTAGAGAAAAGTATTTAGGAAAAAAAATCCAATCGTATTTATCACCATTTCCAAGCTCGTAATATTTACAGATGTTTAATTTTCAACTGGTTTCTGTATATATTTGAAATTAATGTGGTTTATGCATGTGTTTAAGTATACATCAGCTCCCAAAATACAAAAACCTAGATCTACTGCATATTCCAGTAATTTTGCTCCAAGGTATCTAAACAAATACACAAAAATATTAATTTGAAAAGATGTATGTCCACCTACACTTACTGCAGCACTATGTGCAAGAAGGAATTCATGCCATTAAAATTATTCAAAAGAAAAGCAAAAATTCTACATCTTTGTCAAACTCTGAACAAAACATACTTCACATGTGAAAGTGGAATTACTGTGTCAAAATTCCAAAAAAAAAGAATTCCAGGCCAACAGCCAATGTGCAAGTATATGTAACATAACAAGTAAGGATTATGTCCCCTTCTATAATAAATAATTCATAATGACTGAGGTGCAATCATCCCATAGCCAGACTCAATTTCCTCAGAACCAATAAAATGAAGGGGTCGTCAAGAGTGAACAGTTGTGCAGTTAACCCAGCACAGCCTAGTGCAGAACTGGAGGACCCTGGCATACCCAGTGTCCAGGGGACAAGCTGGCTCCTTCTATCCTCATATCTTAGCACTCAAAAAAACATGGCCAGAAACGTCCAGCAGGGCATTGAGAACTGCTTGGAAGACGACACTTTTCTCAAAAAACCCTGCAAAAATAAAACAGAAGAGGATTTAGTAAGCTCCTCCACCCTATTTTAAAGCTAGGAGATACAAGAATACACTAAAAAAGATGTGTGTGTGTGTGTGTGTGTGTGTTTGTAGATGTTGTTATTTTCATAGACACAACAAAATATGGGAGAAATGGAAAGGAAAAACCTTTGGCCTATGAACAGGGAGACCTTATGCATTCTGGCATAATACCAATCCAGGCTCTAGGCATAGTAGGTTGTTCAACCTCCTAGTCATTGTCGGTGGTCCCGGTAAGAGCTCTTCACCATCATGGTTGTTCCTGTCAGGTTTCTGTAGATATAGGTCCTGGTTCCTGTACAAATCCTATGTAGCAGTCTGGTGATGTGTAGTGTCTTCTGGTTTTATCTCATCATTAGGTAGCAATGCAGAGAATCTTGTCCTATGAAACAGATTTTTACTGTTAACAAGTCATCAAAATGTCATAAGAACTCTCTTTGGAGTAAGTCAATGCCATGGCAGTAGTAGGGCCTTTTTAAGAATTCCTGGTGATGGCTTAGAAACTGTGATTGTTCTGCATATGATGTCCATGGTTCAGAGGTGTATTGTCAATGTCCAATTTACTGACGTCTAAGCCAAGTCACTATGCCAAGTGTTCAGGGTGTAAGGCCCTACTGCAGTATGACATTTGTGTGTTCCTATCACTATTATATAAGAACTTGTTTGTATATGTAAACTTTCCCCCATTTTAATGTGCCTGTGCATAAAGGAGCAATGCCACAAGGTATCACTGCTGTATGTGGTGGTCAAAGTAACAAGCCCAACAATCCCGTTAATCAATTAAATTTCTAATGTAATAATGGCTTTACTGGAGATGCAATAATTTTCATAAATGTCCTTGCTAATGAACTTTTCTTTCTTTTTTCATATTATTATTATTATTTTATTGTATGTTTTAGTTTTTCTATTTTCGCTATTTTTTTAATAACTTCGCTTACTGTCATCCTGAAACAAACATATTACGGTCAGTTATAACAACTATGTGATACATTTCCTTTAAATAAATTAATTTTAAAAATAAATAAAATAAAAGAGATCAAAGAATCATGGACCAATCTTATGCCCTTAGATGAGCTACTCCGCAGTCCCACAGTGAGCCTTTCGGTGGGTACAGAATGAAAGACAGAAAGCTTAGCACAGGGCCAAGCTGGAACTTTACTCACTGTCTGCTCTGTCTCCCTCTGCCCTCCATTCATCTGTGCACAGCTATCTGGGCAATGGAACCACCCCATGCCACCTCTTTACCCAGCAGCTCCGCATGGGGTCTTAGACTTCTGGAGATGTGCTATTGCTATTTAGTGCATTTCTCTCCTGGTTTATCTTACCAGTAGCTGATAGGTGGAGGGGGTCCTGTTTTTGCACAGAAATTGGGGAAAGAAGGTAAGAGAGTACAATTTGGGATCCCCAAATGCTGACTCACTTGCTTATTTTATTTCTTTCAAAAGGCAAGATAAGCAGCAGAGGAACTAGAACTTGAACTTGGTTTGAGCCCAGTAGGACCCTTACTGGAAGTTAAGCCTGGTGCATTGGCTCTGGAGCCTCCAAGGCCTGCAGCCATGCAGGGGCGACTCAGGGCAAGCCTGAGCTGGTTGTCCACACACTCCACCGCGCCCCGGTACCCTACAAGTTTAGCTGAGCAGCGGTGCTTGTGCAGACTGCAACCTGCTGCAGAAAATATTGAGTAAAAAGCTCTTGTTACCCCAGGGTGCGCTCAATCTGTCGAAGTGCATCCCAGCTCCTGGTCACAACAGCGGGAGTGTCCAAGGATCCATCCATTGGGTGCCCAGAACTTCTCAGTGACAGAACATGGTGCCTGCTGTTGGGGGGCGAGAGGGGGAGAAGACTGCTTTGCTGCTTTCTTTTGGAGGTTCACAGAAGCAGATGCTGCTGTTCAGTCTTTAAGCGCCTGAAATCAGCTGGACAAGGAGGGCCTCAGGGAGTACCCTAACCCTTGTGATCTTCTTGAAGGCTCATCATCCACTCTCTCTGAAGAGCCCTTGAATGCTGAGGCCTCGTATATGTGGGCCTAAGTATAACTGGAGCCTCTTTCAATATGACTGGTTTTGACTGCCATTTGCACAGGTGAGTTAACCACTATTCTGGGCAAGCTGAGTGCCAGGGAGCTGACAAAGATGTGAAATTGCAGAATACAGTTTTATAACTGCATTTATTGTTTACGGTTATTTGTTTATTGAGGAGGTATTTAGAAGAAACAGTTATTGTTTATGTCCCATTCATGTCCCATTCATCACTGCTATGCACAGACTTAATAGATTTTCAGAATTATTTCTAGATAAAATGCACTTAAAATCATTTATTTATGACAGTAATTAATAAGTACGCCTACCACAGATACTAAGTGGACAAAATGTTCAGCTGAATAATATATGAGTTTATGAATGTAGATTTGATGTTATCTACATTTTTGATGATAAAACAGAATGGTAGGAATATATTCATTTATCTCTTATTCAACTTTTTTGAATAGATTTTTGATTGTTTTATTGATTTTCCTTATAGTTACATTTCATAGATATTTTCTATATAGGTGAATAACTTACTTAGGCTATTGAAGAATAATAGAAATTTAAATATTCATTATGGTTTCCCTTCGGCAAGCAAATTTCTAAACTTTATAGATGAGATAAGAAATGTGGTAATATGGGTCCGGAGATATAGCGCAGCGGTAGGGCGGTTGCCTTACATGCAGAAAGACAGTGGCTTGAATCCCGCATTTCATATGGTTTCCTGAGTCTGCCAGGAGTGATTTCTGAGCATAGAGCCAGGAGCAACCAACCCCTGACCACTGCCGGGTGTGACCCCCCCAAAAAGTTGATAATATATGGACATTAGAATGAAACCAAGAATATTTTAGAAAAATAAAAATCAGTATTTAACTACTGGATGTAATTCTCAGATCACATGTGGTTGCTGTGACCACAAGGGTAAACAATATCTGATGCCAGATTTTCTGATTTTGGGGGGAATCACACCCAGTGGTGCTCAGGGGTCACTTCAGACTCTGCACTCAGAAATTACTCCTGGCAGGCACAGGGCACTACATGGGATGTCAGGATTTGAACCACCATCTGTCCTGGAGAGTGCAAGGCAAACTCCCTACCGCTGTGTTATCTTTTCGGCCCCAGAGGTTCTGATTAAACACTGTCTAAACAGAAGCAACAGTAACATTTGTCTTGGGAAGTGACTTATGAGGCAACTCAAACGTTACCTATATAGAAAAGCAATAATTGAGACAAATGGCAAAATCTTAGATCAATAGAGATTACCAACCCCCAGACTACAACCACAATTTTCTTTGTAGCATATATTGCTTTATCATGACTACATCAAAATAGTCTAAAACATAAGTGGCAGAAGTAATTTTTCCTTTTTATTTAGGATATAGAAGTATGTGAAGCAGAAATTTTTAGATATTTTAATTAAAATAAAATTTAAAAGAAAAAAACACGTTTTGAATTATATAAACCTTACTTAGGGTATATATATGAGTAAAGGTATAATCAGAAATTAATTTGAAACAAATGAAAATAGTATAGAGGAAAATTAAACTTTATTGAAACAAAGTATTACTAGACTGATAGAAAAGTCGAATTGTGATCAATATAATAAATATAGTTGCTGAAGGTATGGAAAGTGATATTCACATATATATGTATAGTAATGATAAGAAAAATTAAGAAAATTTCAAAGCAGATTATCAGCAAGTATTTACCATAATACAGGAAAAGAGTGTTTCCCTCCAAAGATAGCATCTGAAGAGAATTTGAGTTGGAGAGACTGTAAAAAAAAAAAAAAAAAAAAGAAAAGAAAAGAAAAACTATTAGAAGTATTAATGGAAATTTTTGTACAAATACTCCAAGAAAGAATATTAAGAGCATTGATAGAGTAATATTTAAAATGAATGATTATTCTATCTCTCTCTCTGACTTATTTCACTCAGCATAATAGATTTAATGTACATTCATGTATAAGAAAATTTCATGCTTTCACTATGGGTTTTAAGAGACATAAAAGACATTTTTATGATTATTCTCAGAGACAATAAAGATGAGGGCTGAAAGGTCCAGCTCACGATATGAAGCTCACCAGAAAGAGTAGTGAGTACAGTTAGAGAAATAACTACACTGACAACTATCTAATATGAATGAGGAAAATAGACTGTCTCAAATACAGGCAGGGGTAGGGTAGGGAAGAGGGAGATTTGGGAGACTCTTTATATGACTGAAACCCAATTACAATCATGTTTGTAATCAAAGTGTTTAAATAAAGATATATATACATATATATAAACATATATATACATATATATATAAAGAAACAATGGGACTGGAGTAGTGGCTCAAGTGGTAGGGCATCTGCCTTTCACATGCTAATCTTGGACAGATCTCAGATTGATCCCCAGGAGTCCCTTATGGTCCCCCTAGCCAGGAGCAATTTCTGAGTGAATAGCCTGGAGTAACACCTTGAGCGTCACTGGGTGTGGCCTTTCCACAATATAAATAAATAAAATAAAATGAATGCTTAATAAAAGACAAATTGATGAAGTTTTTCTGGAATTGGAGATATAGCAAAAAAGAGAATAAATAAATATAAAATGAACTAAGTATTTCTTTTCTGAAAATTAACAAAAGGGCAAATAAATGTCCAAATTGATAATTTAGTAATTTTATTGAGTTTTAAAACCATAATTCTAAAGTAAAGAAAATCCTCACTGCACATAAAGGTAAATAGAATTATCTACATATGAATAAGAATCTCAATGATATTGGAAGTCTTATTTGAATGACAAACTCAAAAAGATAAAAATTTTTCAATATATATTTAAAATAAAACATTAAACTTATAACAATATTGCAAAAGCATTAAATTCAAATGTGAGGCTAAAATGACATATTAAAATTTAAATTTTATAACTTTCCATATATTTCCTTAAATATATTCTAGGAAAAAAGAGACATTTCAATGAAATGAATAATGTATCGCCTATATACATAAAATTATAATACTCAGTTCAAAATTCTATTTTTTTTAAAATACTAAGTGTATTTTTTACATTACATAAAGTATGTTAAAGTGATGGTTTAGTGAGCATTTTAGTTGAGTGAAGATGACACAGAAAGTAGGACTTAAATCCACTTAAAATTTAATGCCATTTAGTTTTAAATTATATACATTGTTAATTGCAATCACTAAAAAAAGAGTAGAAGCTTTTAGTTTTTATTGAAATGATAAAAATGAAATTTATATTTTAGGGAAAATGGACAAATATAGGCAACATAAGTTAGAAAGGGAATATTAGTTCTAAAAGATAACTAATTATAAAGCAAGAAAACACAAAATAAAATATAATGAATGTGTAAAATGGTATATATAAACTCAGTAAAAAATAACTGTTCACCTTAAGTTGCTATTTGAAAAATATCATGCCAAGATTTTTTACTGATAATTTTCATTTACCTATTTAATGTCTGCCAATTTTGACAGCTACTCTTGCTCCATTTTTCTAATATAATATATAGTATAATATATAATATACTAACCACCTCTTCTGTTCTTTATTGTGCATAGCATATTCACACGACATTCAAGTCATTATTTTGACTATGACACTGAGTTAGCATTTTCTCTGAAATTGGCATAGAGCCACAATATGTTCTATCAAACTTGAGAATCTGACTTATGGCATTTTTAATATCTGTCCCACTCTAGCTGGGTTTCCATGCTATAGGAATCAGTGTTGGATGAGATAATCCTACCTCTAAATTCATATATCTTGGACTCATGATGTTTTCTCACATGATGTTAATCAAATAATGTCATGGTTTGTAAGAACAGTTACTAAGATTTTGAAGGAATTCAAAAATAAGGGTAATCACTGACATAAGACTATGGGTAATACAATAGTTTTTTTCCTGTAAATGTCCCAACAAAAATGCCAATGTAGTAATTGAGGTACAATATTAACAATAGAAAGATGAGAGTTGTTTATTTTCAGTTATCCTGAATAAGAAAAGCTGAACTTAGGGCTGGAGCGGTGGCGCATGAAGGCATTGGTCTTGAGCATGTCGTCTAGGATGGACCTAGATTGGATCCATCACGTCCCATATGGTCCCCCAAGCTAGGAGCGATTTCTGAGAGTATAGCCAAGAGTAACCCCTGAGCATCACCGGGTGTGTCCCCAAAACAAAAAAGAAAAAACAAAACAAAACAAAAATGCTGAACTCTTGGTCATACTTAAGACTTGGTACGTTAACCTTAAAAGGCTGATAAAAATTAGTACTGCCATCAGCCCATTAAGGCTTCCTTCCAGATTATCTTATCTATGAAGACTTTAGAAAGGAACTTTGTGGGAAATAAAAAAGACATAGGCAACAGTTTATTTTATTCTTTATAGGTGTGATCCTATTCCTGGTTAGATACAAATACGTTCTAAAAGAACTCTCAATCATGAGATACAAGAATGTCTTTTTAAATCTTTTAATATGGGAATATATTAAAAAGAAGCTACAATTCAATAAAAAGGTGACCTAATAAGACGGAAATATTTTTATATCTGTATTTTTAATGGTAAATATGTTTATCAGCATTTGCCATTTTTGAAATGAAAATCAAAGCTACAAGACAAAAATAATAAACACTACTAGAATGAGTATAACCAATAAAGCATCACAAAGCAAGTATTTGTGAGAGAGTAGAAAAAATGTAACTGTTACACATTACTTTGGAGAATGTAAACTAATAGAAACTCTTTGGAAACAACTGGGCAGCTCCTCAAACATTAAACCTAGAAATTCCATTTTTATGTACATTACTCTAAGAGAAGTGAAAACGTGTAAGTTAAAACAAAAATATACTTAAAGTTAATATCACAAATAATTCAAGTAACAATGATTTATAAATAAATGTACAAGATAATTAAGTGATTGATAACTAAGTGTGGTATATCTATGCAATGCAAAGTTGTTTAGAATTGGCCTTGCAACAAAGTGTTCTTTCTCCCTTGGATAGCTCACTTGTTTGTATCCTCACTCCCACTCTGGAGAAGCCTGTATTCTCTCTCAAAAACACATCTTCCCTATTTCTCTCAATTCACATCTTTCTCAGCAAGTTTTGTTCAATTAAAGACATGTTACTTCACTAAAAAAATAATATTCAGAATTAAAAATGGATTATGAAGCATAGATAGAACTTGAAGCTATGCTAATTTAAAAAAAGTAGTCAGGATAAAAAATAATTTAAGAAAACTTATGGAAAATTGCATATGAAAAGTTGATATTAGACAAATGTATGAAGAAAAAGAGATTATCAGTTTCTCAATGCTGAGTTTGGAAGGGGTAAGTATTAATGACAATGGCCTTGCTTTGGGGAGCATTTATGTTGAACTCTAGATATATTAGGCAATGTCATATTATGCATTTCAGTTGTTTAATGTGTATAATGTATGAACAAGATGTTAAAATAGTTGGAAAACCAAATTTGAGAAGGAAGTAGGGAAAGATAGGAGGAATTCTCATTGCGGTTTCAGTGGCATTATAAATCACAAATTTATAATTCATATTTTATTTATTTTTGTAGAGTTCTATACATTAAATTATTTAATATAACTTAAAATCCCTTCAAATATATGCATTCATTATGTATTTATAAACACTGGATAATTTTTGGAAACCATTAATTTATACATATTTTAAAAAAAAACTACGAGTAATTAAAATGTGCAATTATATTTGAAAATTGAACTTAATTTGTACTAATGTGGAATATACCATCAAAAATAATGATAAGTTGCATTACTTTCCCACCCAGTAGACTTGTACTATATATAATAAAGAACAAATTTTCTGTTTTCTTCCTCCAAAATGGCTATTCCTCTAGATTCAGTAGAAAAAAGATTGAGCTAATGCATCTTGCTGAGCATCACTGAGTGACTTGTAATTTGACCTTTCAGTCATTGATTTTGTATGAAAGATCATTACAGTAAACAGAGAAGAAAGCATGATTTATTCTGGTTTTCATTAAGAAAGCAGATTTTTTTCTTGCTTCTTCATTAGTCTATGTTTAAACATTCCAAAGTACACTGCATAACCTATATAATTTTTTTTTCAGTCAGAACTCACATGCTAATCTTGTACTTAACTTTCAGAATGCAGTCATGGAATGTTTCTGACTTTTATCATTTTGGTCACATATTCTGTTCCCACATGAATAGACTTCACTATCATTGTGCCAACTCTAGCATCACAATTCTCTTTACACAGACTTATTTGGCTTTTGCAGATTTGCTTAAGGCTCTTTTACATGGAAGGAATACATTTCTCAGAAGTCCAGACTCACCAGAGCCTTTTGTGCATTGCAAATAACAATAGTATTCTTCTAATGTTTCAAGTGCCACATTTTAACTCTAATAGAACAGCATAATGAAACTTCTACTTTAAAAAAAAAAGAAGGAACAGGTAGGCTGCTGGTAAATGTAAATTTAAAATGTGATATATTTGGAAATAAAGCAAAGATCTGAAGCATTCTAGATGATAATTTCAGTAATACATAGGTGTTCTGAATGTTCTATTGATAATTAAAATGAAGGCATTTATAAAATTGTATTATAATTAAGTGTTTTCTGTCCAACCACCTTAAGAATCAGAAATAAAAGAGCTACTCTCACTTTTAAAATACTGTTTTCTTTGAATTAGCAACTTTAACTACAGAGTTGTCTGTTAGCATTTTTGATGACTGTATGTTCTTAGCTGTAAAGCTCTATTCAATGAGTACATTCTAATTTGAGAATTATAAGTGCTTAAATAAAAAATAGGTATTTAATATATTAACTGTAGTAAACAATATACTTTAATGGTAATATATTCTTGTCAAATATAATATTATTAAGAAGAGTTTTATTATATAAAATGAAATTTAGTGATAGAGTAATACTCATATGTAAATCAATTATTCAAATAGTAAAGATACAATACCTTCATTAGATTACATCTTTCTATATAATTTTCCACATATGCATATATTTACCTGTGTATATATCTGGATATACCTACATATAACAGTCATTTAAACATATGTGTAACATAATCAACTAAAATATAAATATGAACATTAATAAAATTTTATGTAACATATCACAAAATATGTGTGTTTTAATAATCATAATTGTATATTTTGAAATAATTTATGAATATTTATTACAACAGTTTTTAGAACATGACTTTTTAATTTGTATCTTTCAAGTCAGGCATCAAGCATCTTAAAATCCTCTTCATACCCCCCTTTCCATGAAAAACACATAATATTTTCAAGTAATTAATTTCAAGTAATGATTTACATTACATACTAAAGCATTACAAAATTATATTGAATTTTTGTACACAGGTTTTAGGCCATATAAAGTTTTTAATAATATCATCATGTATTAATTTAAAATCATAGGTAGAGCAAATGGAATTATAGTTCCCTGAATGCCAATCTATGTACCAGTAGGTGATAAAAATGACAAAGTTTTTTAATATTATTTTGTTCAAATAATAATTACTATTATTACATTAAGGGAGCTTGTGCCTACATTTTTATATTCTGCCAATGAAATTCAACAATAGAAAGTATATTTTATATTGTTTCTAAGCAGTAAATAGTATCAACATGTCTGTTAAATATTTCTATATACTCTTTACTTAAAATACAGCAATGTTAAATCATTTGATATGAGAGGGGCAGAGTGCAGGTGAGAAAAAAATTAAAAAGACAAAATGAACACTACTATGTATATCCAAATTATATTACTTATTTTCATAAAGAAAAATGTTTAGCATTAATGGCTATTGATGCTATTTTTCCCAACCATATGAATTATCTTAATTTTTAATCCTAATCTAAAAAACTACTTACTGTAGTTGACCATGATTATGATAAGCAAATATTTGCATGGACTGCTTTAAAACTAATAAATTTGGGCCCGGGAGAAAGCATGGAGGTAAGGCATTTGCCTTTCATGCAAAAGGTCATTGGTTCGAATCCAGGTGCCCCTTATGGTTCACCATGCCTACCAGGAGCAATTTCTGAGCATAGAGCCAGGAGTAACCCCTGAGCACTGCCGGGTGTGACCCAAAAAACAAAAAAAGAAAAACAAACAAACAAACAAAAAAAACGAATACATTTATAAAATTTATAGAATCTTGAAACAGAATGAATTTAATTTTTATTGTCTTCCTTTTGGAAGCTCAAGGCACTTAGTGTCCTATCTGGTGGTTGTGTTTGGGGCATATATTTGGTTCTTTGATCAGGGATCACTCCTGGTGGTGCTTTGGATGCCAGTGATCAGTGATTTAGAGACTGTGGAAAGAGGGATCAAATTAGGGTTAGTACAATGTTTCTTTTTTTTTTTTTTTCCTTTCTTTCTTTTTAGCCTACATTGGTAGCTGCTCAGGACTTACTCCTGGCTCTGTCCTCAGGGATCATTCCTGGCATGTGGAATATATGGGATGTGGGGAATCAAGCCTAGGTCACATGCATGCAAGGCAAGTGTCCTGACCAGCAATTTTCCACTCCAAAATTTTCCCTTTTATGTTTTTGGTATTTGGGCCACGTCTGGTGACACTCAAGGGTTACTCCTGGCTATGTACTCAGAAATTGTTCCTGGATCAGGGGACTATATGGGACTCCAAGATTGAACCCAGGTCTTTCCTGGGCAACTGCGTGCAAGGCAAATGCCCTACTGCTGTGCTATTGTTCTGGCCCCACACTCCAATTTTTTATTGTTAGAAAAAAAAGAAACTTTAAAATTTCACCAGCATGTATCTATTCATACGTACATATAATTTCATAGTAAAGAAGCCCTCCCTGATGGTTAACCCTTTAAATCTTAATGAAGCTAATTCTGTTTTTATTTTAGTGAAGTGGAAGTCAGTTTAATAACTGAACTCAGCAGCAGTGCCATAAAGAATTGACACTGCCATAGCCTTCAGGTATATGAATGGTGTTTTCTTGGGTGACATTAGAATAGTTGCTTTACCTTCAATTAGTTATCCCAGCATGTTGTGAACTAGACTACACTGGACTGTTCTATCTAAAGAATGTGCTTAAATTTCAGCTTCCTTACTTGGACATGCTGGTGAAGCTTCCCCATATGAATTCTGTTCTAGCTGCTCTGAGTCTCTGTACTACAAATTATTACATACCTTCAGCAGAGCCCTAGGTTGTACCTCAATGGTCTCACAACTTTATATTCTTTTCCTGATTAGTTCTTCAAATAAAGAAATGCCATTGACTACTAACCTTGAAAATGTAAATGTGCTGCTTTTTGAAGAATATATAACTTGCTCAAAATTGTATATCCCTGGGCAAGAGGAATTCTAAAATGTATACCAAATTTCAAAGAACATTTTTAGTCATAGCTGTGGATAAATATTGTGAAACTTCTGAGGTGAGTTAGTAGACACACAGAATGAAAAAATGTATGTATGTCTATATACATTTATATTTGCCAGCATTGAGGATTTAATTTAATATTCTTTCTGTATCTTTCATTTTGCACATGTTGTCCTTATGAAACTTTTAATAATATATACTGTTTTAGGTCTAGAAATGACTAGATGTATATAATCTTGTCTAACAGCATCTTAGAACTATTTAAAATTAATGACATTGATTTTCAAAACACAGTCAATCTATTAATAGATTGCAACTTAAGAAGGACACAGTGTTTAAAATACATTTAAATCAGGGTATTTAATGGAATTAGAGAATATAATATTATAAAATTGCATCAAAATTTTTTACTCTAATATTTTAAATACATCAAAACTTTACTTGCTGAAGTGCACTAGTCATAGATTCACTATCTAAAGTTTAAAGCAAGCACGTGTTCCAGAATTCTCACTGACCAGCCTCCTTCATGTAATTTACATTTTTTATATTCACTTCTGACTATAATATTTATTACTAATAGACAAAATATTGTCTAAATTTTCCCCTTTCCATTATTTAAACCCACTGTTCTCATTTTGATTTAAGGGTTCCTAAATGTGTTTCTTTTATGTAATTCATGATATTTACCAGTTTAAAAATCCAAACTGAAAATATAATAATTTGAAACTTGTTACTTTGGTCGAGTTTAGGAAGCCTTTTGGGACAGGAGAAATAGTGTTGTGGGTAGGGTACTTATTTTATACAAGAATAGTTTTGGTTCAAATTCTGGCACAAAATCTGGTTCCCCAAGTCTCACAAGAAATGCTGCCTGATGCAGAGCAAGACTAAGACCTGAGCAATTCTGGTTGCGACCAAACATTCCCCCACCCCCTAAAAATAATCAGACCCACACAGATATGTAGTAGGAAATAGGAGAATCTTAAATGTTCTTGAACGAATTACAAATGCCCTAAGTCCTCAAGCTATGTATCAGTTGAAATTCTCCCTTAAATTCACTCTCTGAGGACCTGGGCCTCATGGTTTGGGTGCTTGACTTGCACATGGCAGACTAGATTTCAATTCCATATGGTCCCAAGAGTCTACTTGGAGTTAATATTGAGTGCATGCTAGGACTAACCCCTGAGCATTGCTCAGTGTGCCCCCCAAATCTACTGTTTATAATTTAATAATTAAAAAAAAACTTTAAAATTAATCTATGTGGGGCCCGGGAGATAGCATGGAGGTAAGGTGTTTGCCTTTCATGCAAAAGGTCATCGGTTAGAATCCCGGTGCCCCGTATGGTTCCCCATGCCTGCCAGGAGCAACTTCTGAGCATGGAGCCAGGAGTAACCCCTGAGCACTTCCAGGTGTGACCCCCCCAAAAAATAAATAAATAAAATTAATCTATGTGAGATACATCATTATATATTCATAATTGAGTTTCAGTCATACAATGCCCCAATATCTATCCCATCAACAGTGTGTATTGCCACCACCAATGTTTCCATTTTCTCCTGCTTTTACCCCCACAGCCTGTCCTCTATGGAAGATAGTTTTTTTCTTTATATCTATCTGTCTCTCTGTGTCTCTCTATCTATTTCTCTCTTCCTTAATCCCCATTTCTTTTTTCCTTTTAAATATTATGTTTTTAGTACTACTATTGAAGTGGTTTTCATGCATACAATTTTACAAAAAGAGAGAAAACTTCCTCAACAAGTGGTGCTGGGAAAACTGGCAAGTTACAAACAAACAAACAAACAAACAAAAGAATAGTAACTCAGAGGTCTGAATTTTTAATGTCATGCACGTTAGTAAAATCAAAATGAAATGAAGACTTTGATATCAGACTGAATCTATAAGGCCCATTGCAGAAAACATAGGCAGAACTCTCCATGCCATAGAAGCTTAAGGCAACTTCAAGGATAAAACACCACTGACCAAGCAAGTGGAAGCAGAGGTAAACAAATGGGAGAATACATGAAACAAAGAAACTTCTGCACCTCAAGGAAACATTGACTAGGATAAAAAGATTGCCCGTGGATTGAGAGAAACTATTTACCCAACAGTCATCTGATATAGGTTAATATCAAAGATATATAAACAGTGATTGAACTTTAAAGGAAAAGCATCATTTTATATTCTTTATAAGATCTTCAAACTTTAGAAACATGCAGTATCCTTGAACCCAGTGAAATGTTTTTGCTTTCTTATTTAGTAAGAAATTATAGTTTATTTTATTTGTTATTTTTCATTTATTTTATAAGGCTTTTGTTTGTTTGTTTGTTTGTTTTGGGGGGTCACACCCAGTGATGCTCAGGGGTTACTCCTGGCTCTGCGTTCAGAAATTGCTCCTGGTTTGGGGGACCATATAGGATGTCAGGGGATTGAACCACATTCAGTCCTAGGTCAGCTGTGTGCAAGGCAAACACGCTACTGCTATGCCACAGCTCCACCCCCTTTTTCATTTATTTTTTAAATTGTAGAGTGTATTTCATTTCCGAGTAAGGCATTAAGCAGTATTTCATTTGTAGACTACTGTAGCAATTTGTTCTGGACTCCATTTCAGTTCTTACACAGTCATTAATAAGGGAGATATTTCTGACCTCTCTGTCATTTAAGTTTTTCACTTATAAAAGAAAATTAATTATAGTGCTCATGTCTAAGAGTTCTCTGAGATTAGTTACTTAAGTATGCACATATAAACACTGAAACATTGAGGCCAGAGAGATAGCATGGAGGTAGTGCGTTTGCCTTTCATGCAGAAGATCTGTGGTTCAAATCCCCGCATCCCATATGGTCCCATGAACCTGCCAGGAGCCATTTCTGAGCATAGAGCTAGGAGGAACCCCTGAGCACTGCCGGGTGTGACCCAAAAACCAAAAAGTAAAAATAAAAAAATAAACACTGAGACATTTAAGCAGATGCATAGACATAACTAAATTTTTTCTGTTAGTGTTTTATTTATATTGTCCAATGTGGTAAGAAAATGGCTATATGCTTTTCAGTAGCAAAACATAAATTATATTGTGTTCCAGTTCATTATTAGTAGCAACATTCTTTAAAATTATGAAAATCAGAGGTTAATATTTACAGAAGAAATTGAAAAGTAGCCAGATTTTTGTTATATACCCATCTTGCAAAACTGTAAAAAAAATTTAGGTAAATTCTGCATAATTAGAAACAATTGGACAAGTATTTCTTTTAACCTTATCATGATCAACTTGTTTATTTTAATGGTCCTTCCATTAAAACCAATGGGGACCTATCAATGTTTTTTTTTTCTTATCCTATCTCTAATGTCCATCTATCATGTGTCAAGTTTTCAAGAGAACTGAATAGTTAACAAAAAGAAAAATATTTAGTTGAGTAGGTTACAAATTTGAAAATACTTTTCTTTTTTTTTTGTTGGGGGGCACACCCTGTGACACTCAGGGGTTACTTCCAGCTATGTGCTCAGAAATAGCTCCTGGCTTGGGGGACCATCTGGGATGCCAGAGGATCTAACTGTGGTCCATCCTAGGTTAACATGTGCAAGGTAAACAACCAACCACTTGCGCCACCACTCCGGCCCCTAAACTCCTACTTTTGCTGGGCTGAAGATACAGTACAAAGATAAGGAACTTAACTTGTACATGACTGTTGGCATATACCCCTTTCTTCCTGTAACCTTACCTGCTAATAAGACTTGCCCATTTCTGGGAGGGGTCTTTGGTAGGTAACAAAAGTTTTGGGCAGAGGGGAAGGAGAAGGAGAATGGATTGAGAAAGAAGCTGCAGGAGGAGAGATGGCTGAAAGGGGTAGAATTCAGGGTCAATGATGTATCTGTCATAAAATGTTGTGACAGGCCACACATGTTGGACAGGGTGATGAATAAAGCTGATATCTCTTGGAACCTGTCTGTGGATCAATTCCTCACTGCTACCTGAAGCTGTGGACCTGCTGGCTGGAGGGAATTGGAGACAAGTGTCCTGGGCTGGAGGAGAAAGTCCTCTTATCGCTATATCCCATCACCATCCGAGCCCATCCAAGGGCTGTTACACAAGACATGACAACCTCATGTTCCTCAGATGGCACCCAAAAATACAACAGGACTTATCCCTGAGCGCAGAGCCTGGAAAAGGTCCTAAGTCTTGCTGGATATGATCTAATAATCAAAAAAAATATGAGGTTCTGTGAGTTATTTCAGTGGCAAAATCTGATGAGCTTGCAAGGATAAGGAGACAGTTCAATCCAGAGTTCTTCACTTGCACACAGTAGCCCCTTAAAGTCTACTATTTGGTACTCAACTACTGCAGCAAAGTATTTGATCTCCAGCCCATCTCAGGCAGCTGTATGTAAACACCAACTCCAGAATGGATGATCCCTGGTGAGCATTTCAACTAAAAGCATTTAAGTGTCATAGCTAGGAGTGCCAACCCTGTGCTTTATCAGAACCTGATGTCTATTTGAACATGTTAACTCTAATAAGTACAAGAGCCTAAGGAGTCTGACTCCTAAATCGTATCATGACCAACAGAGCAACTGAGGTTCCAATTATTCTAACAACATTAGTGAAGGGAAAGAAAGACAAGAAGATGGTAAAATGCTGTTTGGGAAATAATATCTTGGGAAATAAAACCTTCTACCTTTATTAATAAAGAATTGCTGAAATAATTGTTTTGTTGGGCCTATTTACCCCTGAATTGAAACATACATGCAATTGCATATACTAACAATTATTCTGGACAGTTTTATTCTCTGAAAGTTTTTCCATTTGAATGCTATCATCATGTTTAATGCCTTCTGGTTTCTGGGGATTTTTTACCCACAAAATATTCCTACAGATGAGAGACCATTTACATAGTGGAGTAGGGGTGTTTGAATAGTTTTGCGTCTTTTTACTCACCCATGGTTCTAGGTGGTTATTTTCTTCATACTCCTGATTCTATATTTAACCATTTAAAGGAGGAATGCTATATGATTATAATTTCAATTTGAATAAAAGGAATAAGAGGTATAGGCTAAAAACTTCTAAAACCTATTTCATGTTAAATGAAATTTGGTTTCTAAATTCTTCAAGTTATTTTTTAAAAGAAAGACTTAATATACTACTGAATAACATGCCAGATAGTATAGTTGACATTAAAGAACAAATTAGGTATTATATGTGTATTAAAGAGATCATAATCCAGACTGTGTTATGCAAGTAATGCAAGTTATATGTGTTCTATATTTCATATAAAATTAATACAAATGTATAAAGCTTTTAAATTCCTTAAAACAGCATCTAAAAGGGTAAACTGCATGTCTTGAATATACAAGGCGCAGGGTTTCATCCCCATCTCTGCAAGTCACCACTGAGTAGCATGCCTGAAAGAATGCCAGAAGCGATCCACAATTGATAAGTCAATAGAGATAATACGACTAATGTTGTTTCACTTTGGTAATGGACCTAGATGAGAAATGAAACATGACTGTTTTATGTTTTCCTGTGGGATGATAAATATGTTTCAAACTTGATAGCGATCATGTTTGTGCAATTCTTTGTACATACACCTTAGCAAGCAGACAAGACATGATTGATATCTGAGGACACCACACATGAGTTTCTGAGAGGTGGCTGGGGGCTCTAACAGCTACTTGCACTCAGACACTCTGAAGTTAGGAGGGAGAAGTTTCTGACTGTTCTGGCCCTGCAGGGAAACACAGCAGGCAGAGAGATTACCTTCTTAGCTACTTTAGAAGTGATGTGTGTTCTCTCTTTGAAGATGTTACTTGCTTGGTAGCAGTCCAACTGCTCACTAGCATATTCTGAGTCTATTTGCTAGGTTAGAGCAAACACCCACCAAAATCATCTCAGTCTTCAGCTATGTAGTTCTGTATGGTGAGTGAATCAAGCTCAATTCAGGATTCTGACTTCAGGTTATGGAGGAGAGTGAGATCCATTGTGGTGTC
>PVKC010014851.1:0-21844 GCA_004027635.1 Crocidura indochinensis | reverse complement strand
CTTTTTTTTTTTTAGCAGTAAATTAACTATGTATGTTTTTCTTTTTCTTTTTTTCAGATGAAACTGGAACGAGCAGAGTGGGGCAATGACTTACCTAGTGTGGAGCTACAGCTGGAAACACAGCAGCACATCCACACAAGTGTGGAAGATTTAGGTTCAAGTGTGAAAGAGGCCAGATCATATGAAGTACGTGACATTGGAATTCTTTATGGGAGACAATAAGTAGTGGGGCACCTGCATGGGGCAGGTCTTAAGAGAAGATGTCTCTAGGAAAGAATGATAATGATGACATTACTTTACAATGAATTCCCTTTTCAGATGAAACATCTCTTTTGTTCTTTAGAGTAACATTCTGGAAAAGTATTTTAGCTCTCAAAAATAGCTCCTGGCAGGCTTGGGGGACCAAATGGGATGCCTGGGATTGAACCCAGGTCTATCCCGGGTTAGCCTTATCACTATGCTATCACTCTGGTCCCTGAAAAAAAGTATTCTTATTAACTTCTCTTCTTAGGAAAGAAAGGTGATACTGAAATAAAATGATTTTTGGTTTTTGAGTCACACCCGGCAGTGCTCAGGGGTTACTCCTGGCTCCATGCTCAGAAATTGCTTCTGGCAGGCACGGGAGACCATATGGGGCACCGGGATTCGAACCGATGACCTTTTGCATGAAAGGCAAACGCCTTACCTCCATGCTATCTCCCGGGCCCCTGAAATAAAATGATTTTTGAGTCATTAAGTACTGGATGCAATTTTTGGTGTTCTTTTTCTATCCCCTGATGCTAGAAAAGAGTAATAAGGAAACTTTTTCTCCTCCCCTCTCCCTCACCTGTTGTGTCTCCCAATCATCTGTTTTAGTTCTCTCCTTCAAAATAACAACCGAGAGTATGGGGAGTTATCACACATAGGTTTTGCTTAGAAACTTTCAAAAATTGCTGAAAATCAAGACCCTGAGGTCTTATTACTTGTGTTCTCCCTGGTGAAATGTTCCAGAGATAATGCTGCTGTGAGCTGTAAGGACTGACCCAGACATTGGGTGTTTATGCTTCTCTTTTCTCAAAGTAACTGGTTTCTATCTGTGTGCAGACATAATAATTACCTAGTTGAAGCCACATCACAGTACAGTTTTCCTTTCTCCCCTAATATATATTTTATTTTGTTTCCTTCTTACCAGGGAAAAATGTCCCCAAATTTCCATACCAGCTATGTTGAAACACTTGGAAAGCTGGAAACACAGTACTGTAAATTAAAGGTGAGTTTTGATTTATTCTCTTTAGGTTCTGTTCATATGGAATCAAAGTTCCCTTTAAACAATTTTCTTTTGCTAAATTTCAGAAAGCTCATGATTTTCCAACTTTTCTATTCCCTCCCTCCCTCTCTTTCCCCCTTTCCTTCCTTAGCCACACCAGTTTGAGGTTAGGGTTTACTGTGATTAGGATCACTGTTGGCAGTTTCAGGAACCACATGGGGTACCAGGGATAGAGCTCAGGTTGGCTATATGCAAGGGAAGTGCCCACTGTACTGTCTTTCTAGTTCCAGAGAACTTCTATTTTATGTGCTCATATTTTTCTGTCTTTCTGGGTAAGATAGTCCATAGAGTCCCACACAGGCCTGGTTCTAACATCTAGCTAGGATTACAAATCTAGGAGTCCTTTAGAGTCTTATAGTTTTAGGTCATGGAGAAACATGGTGTTTAAAGGGAAAGCTAGATTTATTCTCAGTTACTCTTTTCTTTGTTGTCAAATGTACTGTCTTCAATAGCTAAAATCCTGGCTGTCTAACCTTATAATCCTTGTTTGTCTAGGAAACTTCTAGCTTCCGGATGAAGCACCTTCAGAGCCTGCATAAATTTGTCTCTAGAGCTACAGCTGAGTTGATCTGGTTGAATGAGAAGGAGGAGGAGGAACTAGCTTATGACTGGAGTGACAACAATCCCAATATCTCAGCCAAAAAAAATTATTTCTCGGTGAGTGTACTACAAATCTATTCTGTTTATATAAGAGCATCAGAAAGGTCGTAGAGGGATTAGTATGCTACAAGGTGGCATTTTGCTAGATAGAAATGGGTATCCCACAAAATACACCTGTACATGTTAAGAACATATATTGGGACAAGGGAAACTAAAGGCATAAGGAGAAGTGGTCAAATTAGGCAAAGAGCTGATATCTAAAGTGGATCCTGTAGTACTAATAGATTTTTTGTTTGTTTGTTTGTTTGTTTGTTTTTTTGGTCACACCTGGCCATGCTCAGGGGTTATTCCTAGCTTTGCACTCAGAAGTTGCTCCTGGTAGGCATAGGGGACCATATGGGATGCCAGGATTCGAACTACCATCTGTCCTGGATGGACTGTGTGCAAGGCAAATGCCCTACCACTGTGCCATCTCTTCAGCCCCACTAATAGATTTTAAAGCCAGAGGACAGCACACAAAAGGCTGAGGGAATAGTCTGAGCATGGGGGCAAAGCCATAGCACAGCAGTAGGGTGCTTACATTGCACGTGGCTGACTCAGGACAGACCTCGGTTTGCTATCCGGTGTCCCATATGGTCCCCCAAGACAGGAGCAATTTCTGAGCACATAGCCAGGAGTAACCCCTGAGAGCCACTGGGTGTGACCCAAAAACCAAAAAAAAAGAATTTTTTTTTAAATTCAGGTTTGGGTTAGAGAGAGAGTACAGCAGGTAAGGCACTTACTTTGTATACACCTGACCCAGTTTCAGGTTCGATTCCCTGCATTCCATATGGCCACTGGGACAATGCCAAGAATAATTTCTTACTGTAGAGCCAGTAGTGATCTCTGAGCATTGCCCAGTGCAACACCATCGTCCCCCCAAATTTAATTCATATCTGGTAAAGTAATTCAAAGGGCTAGTGTAGGAGGCCTGAATTTGATGATTCTCCAAGCACTGCAGGAGTAAACTCTGCACTGGATATGTCCCATAAGAAGTAAATAACTTAAGATTAATTTTATTTTCAGGAGTTGACAGTGGAACTGGAGAAGAAACAGGATGTTTTCCGATCACTTCAAGATACTGCAGAGCAACTCTCATTTGAGAATCATCCAGCCAAGCAGACTGTGGAGGTACATAACTTGAACATGTCAGGTCAAGGGTTCAGAGGTGGTTGTTGGAAAGTTAACTATTCCAGTCAGAGATAGTGTTTTACTGAAAAATTGTCCATGTTTATTTATCTTGGGTATCTTGGGTTTTCTCTCTCTCTTTTTTTTTTTTTTTTTGGTTTTTGGGTCATACCTGGCAGTGCTCAGGGGTTACTCCAGGCTCCATGCCCAGAAATTGCTCCTGGCAGGCACGGGGGGACCATATGGGACACCAGGATTCAGGATTCGAACCGATGACCTTTTGCATGAAAGGCAAATGCCTTACCTCCATGCTATCTCCCGGGCCCGGGTTTTCTCTTTTTGTTCTCACACTCAAAAGATTGCAAACAATTTTTTTTGTTTTGTTTTATTTTGCTTTGTTTTGGTTTTGGGTCACACCTGGCTGTGTTCTGGGGTTACTCCTAGCTCTGCACTCAGAAATCACTCCTGGTAGGTTCAGGAGACTATATGGGATACCAGGATTGAACCTGGGTCCATCCCAGGTCTGCTGCATGCAAGGCAAATGCCCTACCACTGTGCTTTCACTCCAGCCCCAACAAACATTTTTTTATAGTCCTAGTAGAGTACTATGAAGAGCAAGAATAGTGCATTTTATTCCCAAGTTTGTAAGAAACTATCACCTGCCTGATAGTTGTATGATAGATTTCCTGTCCTCACTTGGACCATACTTTATTTTGTTTGTTTGTTTGTTTTTAGAGGAATGGGGTTTTGTTTTATTTTTGGGCTACACCCTGTGGTGTGCAGAATTATTCCTGATTCTTTTGCTCAAGAATCACTCCTGGCTGAGCTCAGGGGATTGTAGAGAGTGCTGGAGATTAAACCCGATTTGGTGCATGTAAGGCATGCACCCTACCTGCTGTACTATTTCTCCATCCCCTGGACCATAATTTTTTTTTTTTGGTTCTTTTGGGCCACACCCAGTGACGCTCAGGGGTTACTCCTGGCTATGCGCTCAGAAGTCGCTCCTGGCAGGCACGGGGGACCATATGGGAACCGGGGGATCGAACCGTGGTCCGTCCTAGGTTAGCGTAGGCAAGGCAGCAGGCACCTTACCTCCTGCACCACCTCCCTGCTCCCTGGACCATAATTTTTTAAATAATCTTTTTTTTGTTGTTGTTTTTTGTTTTTTTTGGGTCACACCCGGCAGTGCTCAGGGGTTACTCCTGGCTCCATGCTCAGAAATTACTCCCGGCAGGCACGGGGGACCATATGGGGCACCGGGATTCGAACCGATGGCCTTTTGCATGAAAGGCAAACGCCTTACCTCCATGCTATCTCCTGGGCCCCTAAATAATCTTTTACTTAGATCTTTTCTCTTATGAGTACTGTGACTTTCTTAAAGAAGAGAAACTGGGGGCCGGGCAGTGGCGCTGGAGGTAAGGTGCCTGCCTTGCCTGCGCTAACCTAGGATGGACCACGGTTCGATCCCCCGGTTCCCATATGGTCCCCCGTGCCTGCCAGGAGCAACTTCTGAGTGAATAGCCAGGAGTAACCCCTGAGCATCACCGGATGTGGCCCAAAAACCAAAAAAAAAAAGAAAAGAAACTATCAAGGAAGCCAATAGGAATTTATGTATTTCCAGATTCTGCTAGTTGAACATAGAAGAAGTCTTTAATGTATCCCCTTCTAATAAAACCATCTTGGATAAAAGGCAAGCCTCTTTTTTCAAAGGAGGCACTCAATTGATGCCAGTCAAGTATCTCCAGGTTTCTTCTGTTGGCCTCTCGTTAGCAGTATTGTAGGTAGACTATAGCTTTACACATAGACATCAAGAGTTTACAACTCTTCTCTTCATTAATTAGTGTACTTGGTTGTTTCAGGCTTACAGTGCTGCTGTCCAGTCCCAATTGCAATGGATGAAACAGCTGTGTTTATGTGTTGAACAACATGTTAAAGAGAATGCAGCTTACTTTCAGGTATGTGTGTTTTGTATATGCATAATCTGTGTGTGTGTGTTTGTGTATGTGTGAATGTCAGAGGGATGATGAGAATGTCCTTTTTGTTTAGACAAGAAATTTTGCTTGTTTTCCTTTGAATGCACAGTGAGAAAGGTGAGGTTCAAAACATTCACATCGCTTAATTATTCCTGTATAAGACTCTACCCTAAAACTCAATTGCTTAAAACAATATCCACTCAGTTTTATTCATTATTTTATGGGTCAGTAGTTAGAGTAGGGTTCAGCTGAGTGGTTTTTCTTCTCTTTCCTGGTTAATGTTGACTGCTGGGAGTTGATATATGCAGGATAGAGACTATGTGGTTCCAAATGGCATCATCACCTGCCTGATAGTTGTATGATAGATTTCCTATCCTCACCAAGCCTATGATAGGATTCTCACAGAGTCTCAATCACCCCAAGCAGAAGAGTATAAAATTCAACTGCACAAGCACTTACTTTCTGTACTGTACCATTGACCAAAGCAAGGTATATGCTTGGCTTCAAGAGGAGAGTTAGGCTTGAACCACTAGATCAGAGAACCACTAGATTTGAGAAGAAATATTAGGACCTCTTTTTATTTTTTTTCCTTTTAGACTATTACCACTTACAGTGTTTTCTGCATATCTTCAGGTGAGAGTAGACGGAAGAAATAAATCATATCTGTCTGATTTTGCCCTAAATTAAATAGTCTCCTAGATCATCTTATAGACGGATGTGTGAATGGAAATAATTAATCACTGAACCAATTCTATGAAATAGACTTGATGCTCAAGTTCTGTCACTAGCCAGAAGTCAAGAGGATCAAGTCGTGGTTTCTGAGGATGTTTTACAGATTTAAGTTTTCTACAGGGTTCAGTAGCAGTTATAACTAGTATTTCTCTGATATGGCATATTTATTAAGTCCTACACTTTGTGCTACTGTAGTCTTTGTAATAAACTGTCACTAATATAGTTGATTTGATGAGCTTTGCTCAACTCAGCAAGTAAAATTGTCCTTCCTCATTTAACATCTTCACATTGCAATGTATTAACCACAAGGCACTTCTTGTGTCCCCACAGTTCTTCAGTGATGCACGAGACCTAGAGACATTCTTGAAGAATCTCCAAGACTCCATTAAACGAAAATATTCTTGTGATCACAACACCAGCTTGTCCCGCCTTGAGGACCTGCTCCAGGACTCCATGGTGGGTGTTGTTGCATCAGTGGAATGGTTACCTCTGAGAAACAGAGTAAACCAGATCAGCTGCCGCTTTTATATCCTTAAAAACTCCAGGGCAGTGGGTTCTTGTTACAGTGGTTGGTATCCATTTAAATAGAGTTTAATCAGTGTGCTCCTTTATTCTTTTTCTTTCCAAGTTGCTAATAGGATTCCTTTCAGGATTGATTGAAGGTCTGGTCCTCTCTCATGAGCCACTCCAGGCTCATCATACTTTCTTTGCATTCTTCCAATTTTACTTTAATTTGGGCCTAAGGTGAGGTGTAAAACATGAAAAATAGGGCTTAAAGGGACACACTGATATTAAATAGTTTTTTGTTTTAGGATTTTTTTATTTTTTTATTTTTTTGCTTTTTGAACCCTTCCCAGGAGTGCTTCAGACTTTTCCTAGTTCAGAGAATAAAGGACCATGACAGGCCAGGGAGCTATCCAGGGCTCCCACATGCAAAGCATTGGTTTCAGCTTTTTGAACTGTGTCCCTGATCCCAACATTAAATTCTCTTTTATTTTATCATGCAAAAAGAATTTAATAAAGCAAAAGGTAAAAAGAAATAAAAGAACTAGACTAGATCTGAGCCAGATTTTTCTCCTTGGAAATTTTCTTTTGGCAGTAATAAGTAGAAAATTGATTTCCCTTAAGAACAGCGTTAAAGGGGCCTGGGAGATAGCATGGAGGTAAGGCGTTTGCCTTTCATGCAAAAGGTCATCGGTTCGAATCCCGGTGCCCCATATGGTCCCCCGTGCCTGCCAGGAGCAATTTCTGAGCATGGAGCCAGGAGTAACCCCTGAGCACTGCCGGGTGTGACCCAAAAACAAAAACAAAAACAAAAACAAAAAAACAAAAGAACAGCGTTAAAATCTCATTTATAAGGAGGGCAGATTTTTTTTTTTTTTTGGTTTGGGCCACACCCGTCAGTGCTCAGGGGTTACTCTTGGCTGTCTGCTTAGAAATAGCTCCTGGCAGGCATGGGGGACCATATAGAACACCGGGATTCAAACCAACCACCTTTGGTTCTGGATCGGCTGCTTGCAAGGCAAATGCCACTGTGCCATCTCTCCCGGTCCAGGGGGCGGAATTTTAAAAAAATCTCATTTATATGTTCTGTACTGATTATCCTGTTTGTTTATGGAAGGTATTTTTATTTATTTTTGATTTGGGGGCTGCACCCAGTAATACTTAGGGGTTACTCCTGATTTTATGATTAGGGATTAGAGGTGCTTTGAAGAGCATGCAATCCCAGTGATCAAATTTAGGCTTCACATATGTGCATCATGTGCTTTATCACTGGGTCACATTCCTGTCGAGTATTAACTTTTTTTTTTTCCACATTCACCTGGCAGTGCTCAGGACTGACTCATGGCTTGTGCTCAGGAATCACTCCTGGGGCTTGAGGGACCTTATGGTACTAAGGATCAAACCTGGACTGGCTGTGTGCATGGCAAATGCCCTTTCTGTTGTAATATTTCTCTGGCCCCAGTATTAATTATTTTGTTTGTTTGGAGGGGTCCATACACTTGGAAGTGCTCAGAGATTACTCCTGGCTCTACAGTCAGGAATAATTGGCATTGCTCAGGGACCATATAGGGTATTAGGGATCAAACCTGGGTTGGGCATATGAAAGCCAAGCTTCCTACCCATTGTAGTATTATTTTGATCACCCCTGTATTAACTTTTCTTTTGGGGGGGGGTTCACACCCGGCAGCACTCAGGGGTTACTCCTGGCTCTACACTCAGAAATCGCTGCTGGCAGGCTTGAGGGACCAAATGGGATGCCAGGATTCAAACCAATGAACTTCTGCATGAAAGGCAAATGCCTTACCTCCATGCTATCTCTCAGGCCCCCAGTATTAACTTTTTGGGGGTGGGGGAGTTATGCCACACCCAACAGTGCTCAGGGGTTACTCCTAGCTCTGCACTCATAAGTTATTCCTGGCAGGCTCAGGGGACCATAAGGGATGCCAGGGATGAAACATAGATCATAGATCGTCCGTGCTATCATTCCAGCCCCAAGAATTAACTTTTTATGTGTATGTATGGGCTACACACATGGCAGGGGTATACTCCTGGCTCAGTGCTCCAGGGACCATGCAATGCTGGGGTCCAAATGTGTTTCTCAGTCTATTGAGCTGTTTATATTCAGCCAGTAGTAAACAATGGTTTTATAGTCTGTGTTTAATTCAAGTAAATTTTATATTCTTTTTCTCCAGTTAGTTATTTCTATAGGCGTGATATTAATCAAATCAGCCATCAAACTGTGCTTTTTAAAAAATGTATATTACATAGATTTTGCAAAGATTAGGACTCAAGCTACTTCTCAAATGAAGATAGAAATATATTAGAATACATTACTGTCTTGTATTAAAATAAAAATATGTGTATGGTAAAGAAAGTTTTTTTTTACATGAGGTTCTGACATTTCAATACAAAAATATAAATAAGAGAATTTAAAGTTTATTTTTTGAGTTAGACTTGGGTATTTATAAATATTAGTTGATTTTAAAACCTTCATTATACTGTTGAATGTCATAAACCAGTGAATAGGTTTATAATCAGTGTTTCACCTGGACATCTAATCTGTTAATTAATTGCAATGAAGGATTAAAAACCTGACTTCAGATGTTGTCTCTTAGAAGTACTTCAATATGAAGGAGGAATATAATAGTCCTTGGCTATTATCTTCTCCCTCCTGCAGGTTATCTTCTTGTCTTAGGGTAACTCCTCTGCAATTGTTGTCTTATCTTCTCTTCTCGAGGGTCGCTGCTCTGTTCCCTCCTCTCCAGGTCAGGGGCATCGGGTTGGCGGAATCATCGGGGCATGGAGTCACCTGGGTCTGCTCGGCTTGTCCGTCAGGTTCGGGAGCATCTGTCCTGGCTTCTGGTTCTTTTCAGAACTTTTACTGCACTGAGCACTTGGTCTCTGGACATTGAGATACTTGGCTCTGGGTTAGACAGACATTGACTTCTTATTGCAAGGAAACTGGAATGGGTAGACCAGCTCTCAAGTATGGAACAGTGTGGCTGTCTCCCTGATATTCCATTCCTCTTTCTTAACTAATGAGTTAAAGTTGTATTTCTTCCAATCATGCTCCCGGGGACAGGCACAGGTAGTTTATTTAAGCATTTCTTTTTCCTTACTTGCATATTCTTAATTTCATATTCTTAATTCTCTAATGACATTTCTTAACATTATTAACTTTTTATCCTCATCACATCTACTTCCATTCTAAGAAAGCCCTCTTCTGGGGACGTTTTATTCCTAAATATGAGCTTGAAACATCCTAATTAAAACACAGAGGTTATCCTTCTAATGGAATTGCTTTACATTGCTACCAATTTTGTTGACAAGAAGTTCATTACTTTTTAAGATAATTGGGTTTGCAGAAACTTGAGTGTTAAAATTTTGCATGATACAATACTTCTTTCAAACCAATCAGATTTACTTGAATATTGCACAGCAAGACACTAAAAGGTAAATCCTAAATAATGTCATGATGCCTTCACCACCAGCCTTAGTTTGGTGGAAAAGCTAAGATATTTCTATAGAAAGAGTAAATTTATGTGCATCAAATATTTGTAATAGAGCTTTGGAGATGTAATTATTTTAAAAATACATTTAAAAACATAACTAACACTAGTTAACAATAATCTCCTAAGCAGAAGGTAAAAATCAGACTTCCGTCAGTGAGAAACAAACAAACAAAAAATTACTGACTTTAATTTCCATGTTGTCTGAACCCTATTTGGGAAAATCCTTGGCTAGCTGTATTGCTGTATTTGGCAGATAGAAGTCTTTTTGTTTACTTGTTTATTTATTTTTGCATGTAATTTTATGGCTTATTAAAAGGGGGAAAGCTGGAAATGTGAGTCCAAGAGTACTTGGTAGAAGACAGAAACATCCTCCCTGTGTTTCAAAGATGTCTCCACCAAGAGCCCAACTTAACTGGGAAATGAGCTTCTCTGAGGGAGTAGAGTACAGTTTCTTATTGACTTTGTTACCCTGCATGGCAGCACTTACAGTCTTTCAATTTTCTTTTCATTTCCTAGGATGAAAAAGAGCAGCTTATACAGTCCAAGAGCTCTGTTGCCAGTCTTGTTGGGAGGTCAAAAACCATTGTTCAGCTTAAGCCACGAAGTCCTGAGCATGTGCTCAAGAGCACCATATCTGTGAAGGCCATCTGTGACTATCGACAGATCGAGGTGAGGAGACAAGAAAAGAAGAACCCTCTGATTCCAGGAGGGAAGGAAGGGAAAAGAGACTGTTAGTTAGAATTTTTGGTAATCAGATTGATAATCATTACCAAACAGATTGGTGGTTTTTATTTGTTTTGTTTTGTTTTGTTTTGGTTTGGTTTTTGGGCCATACCCGGTGACTTTCAGGGGTTACTCCTGGCTATGCACTCAGAAATCACTCCTGGCTTGATTGGTGATCACAAACTCACATTGGAGTGGCTTGTTTGGAGAGGGTGTTTGTTTTTTTCATAAGTAGAATTTAAACATGCCCAAATCTCTCCTTTTATTTAAAAAAGTTGGAGCTTGGGGCTGGAGAGATAATACAGTGGCTAGAGCTTTTGCCTTATACACTTGGCTGACCCGGCATCCCTGAGCCTCCCAGGAGTGATCCCTGAGCACAGAACCAGGAGCTCTGCAGTGTGTAACAAAAACAAAAACAAACACAAAAAAACTGCCAATGTAGTTCTGTGTTAAAACACATAAGTTTTGGGGAGGTGGCGCTGGAGGTAAGGTGCCTGCGCTAGCCTAGGACGGATCGCAGTTCGATCCCCCGGTTCCCATATGGTCCCCCGTGCCTGCCAGGAGCGACTTCTGAGCGCATAGTCAGGAGTAACCCCTGAGCGTCACTGGGTGTGGACCAAAAAACCAAAAAAAAAAAACCCAAAAAAACATAAGTTCCCTGGGCTTAGTCCTGGGAACTTCAAAATTAAAAAAAATTGAAGACTTTTCTTTTTCACACATTAGAATTGAGGTGGTGGAATGGTTTGAAAGACTGGAGTACATGCTTTGTATACAGGAACGGCAGGTTCGGTCCTTGGAACCACATGGTCTTCTAAAGAAGCCTTGCAAGGAGCAACAGCCAGGAATGATCCTAGCTCTTATAAAACCTCTATAATATAGATTTTTCCCTGCCTCTGAAAGAGATATTTATCTAGTTTCTCAAATCAAGTCTGGGAAGATAGTACTGTGGGTAAGGTGCTTGCCTTGCATGTAACCAAACTGGGCTTGATCCCTAGCATCCCACATGATGTCCCAGCATAGAAAGGAATAATTCCTGAGTGCAGAGCCAGGAGTAAATCCTGGGCATTGCTAGGTGTGGTTCAAAATAAAAAAAATGAACAGAAATAGTTCTTTATAATAGTTGAAAGTTAACTAGTTCCCACAACTACGAAGCCCACACTGACTTATAAATATCCCTTCAGTATACCTCTTTAAGTCCTTGCTGTTATTTCCATAAATTAGACCATATGTGTTATTTGGGACAGTGCATTAGCCTTGCCATTCAGTGTTCTTTGTTTTCCATGATTTTTTTTAAAGATATGTCACGTCACTCCATACTTAAGTCTGACAACAATTTTCTACTTCATTTTTTGCTTGTTTGTTTTTATTTGGGGAGGTATGGATACTTGTATATACTCAGGACTTATTTCTGGCTCTCAGTGGTCTCTCCTGGTAGTATTCAGAGATCTCTCCTGGTAGTGCCATAAATAGTGCTAGAGATTAAATTAGTGTCTGCCACTTATAAGGCAAATACCTTAATTATAGAACTATTTCTCAGAAAGTCTTAATTCCTTTATATGACTTCTTATTTTGCTTTTTGGGTTTTGTGGTTTTTTTTTTTTTTTTCGTTTGTTTGATTTTGGTTTTGGTTTTTGGACCACATCCTGTAGCACTCAGATTACTTCTGACTCTGTGTTCAGAAATCAGACCATATGGGATGTCAGAAATCAAACCTGAGTTAGCTGTGAGCAAGGCAATCGCCCTTCCTACTGTGCTATCACTCCAGCCCCAACTTCTTGTTTTGTCTTGTTTTTGTTTTTGCCTCTGCCCAGCGGTGCTCAGTATTCAAGGATCACACTTGGCAGATGCTCAGGGGAGAATATGTAGTGCTGAGGGGTCAAACCCAGGTCACTCACTATTAAGGCAAGCACCTAATCTGTTTGTACTCTCTCCGTCCTCTTAACATGCTTTATGGGCCTAACATTATTTTTACTTTTCAGTCAAGACTAAGTAATTATCTTCTATACATTACCTGGTAAATGTCACTTGTCACATGGCATTATAGCTATATGCTTCCCAGAATATTGAAATATAGGCCATATATTACTGTTTAAGTGGCTTAGTTACCTAGCACAGTTTCAGGCATAAATTAGAATAATTGTCATACAAACTATTAATGAGATCTTTTTTGCGCTTTTCTGTTTCTGTGTTTCTGACTGGAAAATTGGATCAACAGAACCAAGAGCACTTGCCTTACATATAATTTTAGAATGCTTAAACAAAGATCAGAAAGATAACTCAAAGGACTTGAGTTCATGCTTTGCATTCAGAAAACCCAGATTATATCCCCAGTACAACATGGTCCCCTGAACAGGTGTAGCCACCACCTACATTTTTTCAAAGCTTAAACATTTCCAAGGATTTGAATGGAGTAAATGAGAAGGAAGTACCACAAAAATAAAGTTTTGATTCTCATGTCCCATTGAGTTTTAGCTTAATAGTTATAGACATAGTCAAATTACTCTTTGTGATTTTTGTCTTTTAATTTTTTTGAAAGGGGGGTTAGAATGAGTTTAAGAGAGAGGGAATGAACAAACATCCTACAGGGGTTGAATTGTCTAAAAGTAGAATACCGCCATGTAACTTTTATACAGTGATTCAATTGACACAGGCATTTTGTTGTTTGCTATTTCTCTCTTTCCTCTGTGATGCACTTTATATTTATTCTCTTTTTGCTGAACCAGGAACTCTCATTCAATGATGGCAAGTCTCCATAGTGATTTTTTTCTTCTTAAGGATTTTTTAGCTTAGGGATTAGATACCAGGTAAATAATAATAAATTGTTGTGTAACTGTTAGTAATAACTTGAGAATTTGTCTTTTCAGATTACTATATGTAAGAATGATGAATGTGTGTTAGAAGATAACTCTCAACGGACCAAATGGAAAGTGATCAGTCCTACAGGGAATGAGGCAATGGTGCCATCTGTCTGCTTTCTTGTTCCTGCACCCAATAAAGATGCCATCGAGATGGCCAGCAGGTAATTTTGCTCAGTTACCACTGTACCATCACTTTTGCTGGTGGCTTTCACAAACTGGTAGAGGGTTGGCTCTGCATTTGTGATTTTTAAATACGGTGACCAAATTCACACATTTCTTTTGAGAACAAAATACCTGCTATTGGGGCCAGAGAGATAGCATGCAGAAGGTCAGTAGTTCACATCCCGGCATCCCATGTGGTCCCCTGAGCCTGCCAGGAGCGATTTCTGAGCCAGGAATAGAGTCAGGAGTAACCCCTTAGCAATGCCAGGTGTGACCCAGAAAACAAAAAAAAAAAAGGGGTCTAGAGAGATAGCATGGAGGTAAGGTGTTTGCCTTTAGTTTATTTTTTTTAACCTCTTATTCTTTATGCATCACATTTACCAACTTGAAGAAATTAAAGCTAAAACAGATTTTATTGAAAGAGAGGGGGGTGGGGGAGAAAACACTCTCCAAAGGTAGAGAACCCCATATTCCAACATTAAAGCATGAAATTATACCTTAAAAAGGGAGATATGGGTGATGTGCATATAGACACCTTATGCATGGCCTGGCAATACATGTGTGTTCATTTCCTTTGTTCCAAGTTGGTTTTTACTAGGGTTTCTCCCAATCTGCCCCATGTGGTGCTTTCTACCTAGATAAGAGTCCACTGCTAGGGTGGTTGCAGAGGGAAGAATTGAGGGTAGTTGTATTTCTAGAATTTGAGACTAAAATAGGCACATATTGCGTAAGGAAAAAGTCATCTCAGAAGACCAGCAGGTATTTAGGGCACTTACCCCTGCATTCAACTAACCTGGGTTCACTCTCTGCACCCCTCATATAGCCCACTAAGTACCACCAGGTCTAATTCCTGAGTGCAGAGCTAGAAGTAATCCCTTGGCATCACCAGGTGTGGCCTTAAAACAAAACAAATCCATCTCAGACTGTGGTTCTAGCTCAATGCAAGGTCACATATGAGGCTAGACTGATAGATAGTATAGTATGTAGGGCATTTGGTCAACCCAGGTTTGAAAATCAGCACCCATATGGTCCTCTGAGACCTGCCACAATTGACTCTTGAATGCATCACCAGGTGTAAGCCCTGAAGCACTGCCAAGTGTTCCCTTCCCCCTCATTCACACACATTGCATAAAACACTTCATGTGTCCAAGGCCCCTGATTCAATCCCTAGCACCAAAAAAAAAAAAAAGTATCTTCCAAGCTTTTATCTTCAAATATTCCTTTATATTCAGGAACTTATTAGGTTGCTATTAACTTTTAAACATTTTGCAAGTTCTTGGTAGGCCTTGCAGCTGTGAAATAGCTGAACTAGAAGCATTAGTAAAATGTCATTGGCTTGGAACACAGGTGTGTGCAGCATACTTATAAAGGAAGTTCTTATTATAGTAATTCAACTTTCATTTTGATACAGTATAGCCAGGATTAAACATCTTCTTAGAAATGTGAGGGTCTTGTTTGGTTTGAATCTCCCATTTCTTGCTTCCTGCCTTTTAATTATTTTGTATTTAAATTTTTTATGATGTTGAAAGAGGTGGGGTTGGATCTGTGCTAGTGACTTGATTACAATCCTTCAAACTGTTAATATCTGCTTTAGTAATAGTCACTTTAGTAACCCTTCTTTTAGACAGGGAAGGAGCTGCCACCCTGCAGTTGAGTCCTCAAGATAAAGTTAGTCAAATAAGTTGTTTTGTGGGGGCTAAAGTCTTTTGAAACTTTAGCTCGATTTTCTGTTGTTTTTAGGGTGGAACAGTCTTATCAGAAGGTGATGACCCTTTGGCATCAACTGCACATTAACACCAAAAGCCTTATCTCCTGGAACTATCTGAGGAAGGACCTTGACCTTGTGAAGACCTGGAGCCCAGAGAAGGTAATTGTGAAAATTTTACCCAGGGTTTACATCTTACTGGCAATTTTTCCCCCCTGTCACACTCAGGGCTTGCTCTGTGCTCCGAAATTGCTCCTGGCCAGCTTGGAGACCATATGGGATGCTGGGGATTGAACCCAGGTCCATCTTAGGTAGGCAGTGTGCAAGGAAAATGCTCTACCACTGTGCTATCACTCCCAGTGGTCGGCACCCTTTTTCTTCAACTGAGCCAAATCTCGCCAAAACCATGATTGAAATTTATTTTGAGAGCCACACAGGGGACACACTGACAGAGGCTAGGAGCAGAGTTCTGACTCCTGGAGCAGCCACTAGGCACACAGAAGAGCCAAATTAAAAGTGTAAAGAGCCACATGTTGCTCTTGAGCCGAAGGTTGCAGACCACTGCTCTAGCCCCTTATTGGCAAACTTTTTAAGTACTGTGGGACTCCTGCCTATACAGAGTACAACAGCTGGAGTCAGGCATACTATTTCAGGACTAAAAACCTAGTGCCTTGGGGCCGGGCAGTGGCGCTGAAGGTAAGGTGCCTGCCTTACCGCGCTAGCCTTGGACGGACCGTGGTTCGATCCCCCGTGCCCCATATGGTCCCCCAGACCAGCCAGGGGTGACTTCTGAGCGCATAGCCAGGAGTAACCCCTGAGCGTCACTGGGTGTGGCCCAAAAACCAACAACAACAAAAAAAAAAACAAAAAAAAAAAACCTAGTGCCTTAGGAAATGGATACCTAGCAACCTGAAATGGCAAAGAAAAATAAGTATAATTTTTATCATCTTGAGGAGAAACTGGTAATTTTCTCTTTACTCTGCATAACAAACTTTTTTTAATATTTTACATATGTATGTAATAGGGGAATGTTGCTGAATTGACTATTATATTTATATGCAAGAGGGGCTGGAGAGAAAGTAAATCAAGTAGGGTACTTGCCTTACATATAAACCAACAACACTTATTTAATTCTTGACACCTCTATGGGTTTCCCCAAACCCCATCAGGAATGATTCCTGAGTAATCCCTGAGCACAACCTAATGTGATCCCAAAACAAGCAAAAAAAGAGGTGGAGTTGGTGAGACACTACTCTGGGTAAGGTGCTTGCCTTACACATAGCTGACCTGGAGTCAATCCCTGAAATCCGATGTGATCCTTCTATCCTGCTAGGCGGAGGAATTAAGCATAAGCAGATGTGACCAAAGAGATCCAAACGAAAAAGCTTGTCTGTGAGAGCACATCAGTGCTTTTGGGGTGCTAATAATATTTTTCTTTCTTGATCTGAGTACTGAATACTTGGACAAGTTATATTTGCAATGTATCAATTTATTTATAGTTCTGATTTATTTGTGCATAATTTTATGTATATGTTAAATGTCAATGGTAAGAAGGGGGTGGAGAGACAGAGAAGGAGAAAGAGATTGTTTTCCGTCCTGTTAATATTTCTTCTGGTGTTTCTCTCCAGCTTCGATCTTTGGCACCAGGGGAATGCCATCAGGTTATGAAGAACCTGCAGATCCACTATGAAGACTTCCAGCAGGATTGTCGTGATTCTGCGCTCTTCTCCGTGACTGATCGCTTGCGTTTGGAAGAGGAGGTGGAGGCTTGTAAAACCCATTTCCAGCACTTGATAAAGTCCGTGGAGAATGGTGTGTGCTTCTGAAACGGGGGAGAAACGGTGAAATGAAAGCCCTATCTTGTGTTTCTAGACTCTTCATATAAATTAGAAAGTTTCACTATATACCCAATTCTACTTGAGTTGTTAAAAATTTGAGATAGAGGAAACCTGGCAGAGATGGTACTCTCAAAACAAAACTTGAAAGAAGAGGCCACATTTTGTTTGCTGGTGCTAATAATATATCAGCACTCTGGAATAAATACATTTTGGCTCCCCTTGATAGTGTGGGAATTGAGGATTAGGCAACGTGTTCCTCCATTCAGTCCTGTTAGGTAGATTATCAAATTGCCTAGAAACAACGGTGCCTTCTGTTAGAGGATGATTCTCGTCTTGTTTGCTTGATGTCCTTTGGGGCCACTTCTCATAGTTATTAGGGCTTTTTCCTGCACTCATGGGTCACTCCTGGATGGGGCCAGGTGACCATATAAGATGCCATAGATTGAGCCCTGGTCAGAGAGCTGCAAAGAAAGTACCCTACTCAATATCCTGTCTCTCTCATCCTCTCTTATCTTTTTAAAATGATTTTAATTTTAGTCCTTGTGAATGACAAAGTTAATCATAATTGCATTTCATGTATAAAATATGCAACACCAATCCCTTTACCAGTGCCCACTTCCATCCATCAATGTTCTCAGTTTTCTATCCACCATCCTGCCTCTGTGACAGGCACTTTATCTTTTTTAAATAAATGTTGAGCACTGTGGATTACAGTATTATTTTAAATGAGTTTTTTTTTTTTTGTGGGTTTTTTTTTTTTTTTTTGGTCACACCTGGCAGTGCTCAGGGATTACTCCTGGCTCCATGCTCAGAAATTGCTCCTGGCAGGCACGGGGGACCATATGGGGCACCGGGATTCGAACCGATGACCTTTTTGCATGAAAGGCAAATGCCTTACCTCCATGCTATCTCCCGGGCCCCTTAAATTAGTTTTCAAGCATAATACTTCACCACCTTGTTGCACCCTGGCCTCTTCCCAAGTGACTCCCTTCCTCCACCATTGTCATAATGTTCTCTTCCTATTCTTCCTGTCCCTCCTCCACTTTAGTGGGAAGCGTTCTACAGGAGACCAGCTTTCATTTTTTTTCAATTCTGCTGCCTTTGGGCATGGATTACTCCCCCATTATGTTTCTTTATATCCCACATATGAGAGAGCTCATTCTATGTCAGTCTTTCTCTGAAGGTGAATCTCTTATTCCCAGGTTTTCTAATGTCTATTATGATACTCAGAGGTCATCTTTGCTTGTATATTCACAGAGGACAAAGAGGAAACTGTGGCCAAGACATATATTTCAGAGCTGAAGAATATCCAGCTGCACTTAGAAGAGTGTGAACAAAGGATGATTAAACGAATTCAGTCTCTAGCCAGTTCAAGGACTGATAAAGATGCTCGGCAGGAAATTGCATTAAGGATTGCAGAGCAGGAGGTAAGCTCTAAGAGCAAAGCGGGTGCTGGTAGTAAAATAAATTTAAGTGGGGGCCGGGTGGTGACGCTAGAGGTAAGGTGCCTGCCTTGCCAGCGCTAGCCTAGGACAGACCACGGTTCGATCCCCCGGTTTCCCATATGGTCCCCCAGGCCAGGAGCAACTTCTGAGCGCATAGCCAGGAGTAACCCCTGAGAGTCACTGGGTGTGGCCCAAAAACCAAATAAATAAATAAATAAATAAATTTAAGGGCCAGGGAACAAATCCTAAGAAGAAGGTAATAGAATCATGACGTTTCTAATTAGGACTTCTGGGTAATAGAGATAGTATAGCAGTCAACATCGGTTCAATCCCCAGCACACCACATGTTCCCTTTAGCCTGTCGGTAGTGATTCCTGAATGCAAAGTCAGGAGTAACCCTGAGCACTGCTGGGTGGTTTAAGTGCTGACTATATTTATTTGAGATACATGTTTTAAGACTGCTTAATAGTGTTGCTGCTCTCAGCTCCACCCTAGTTATATGATTAAAAAAACAAAAACAGGGGGTCGGGCGGTGGCGCTGGAGGTAAGGTGCCTTCGCTAACCTAGGACGGACCACAGTTCGATCCCCCGGTTCCCTGTGCCTGCCAGGAGTGACTTCTGAGCGAATAGCCAGGAGTAACCCCTGAGTGTCACCGGGTGTGGCCCAAAAACCAAAAAAAAAAAAAAAAAAACAAGTGAACTGGTGATAGTGCAGCTTCCATGCATGCCTTGCATGCAGCCAACATGGATTCAATCCCTAGCACTCCATATGGTTCCCTGAGCACTGGTCAAAATGATTCCCTGTACATAGAGCTTGATGTAAAGCCTGAGCAACCAAAACCAAAACAGTAAAGAAAGACTTAAGATATACTGTGGCATGGGGGCCGGGCGGTGGCGCTGTAGGTAAGGTGCCTGCCTTGCCTGCGCTAACCTAGGACGGACTGCGGTTTGATCCCCCGGTTCCCCATATGGTCCCCCGTGCCTGCCAGGACCGACTTCTGAGCGAATAGCCAGGAGTAACCCCTGAGCATAACCGGGTGTGGCCCAAAACAAAAAAAACAAACAAAAAAAGATATACTATGGCAGGGACTAGAGAGATAGCATGAAAGTAAGGCATTTGCCTTGCATGTAGAAGGACGGTGGTTCAAATCCCGGCATTCCATCTGGGGCGATTTCTGAGCATAGAACCTGAGCGCTGCCGGGTGTGACCCAAAAACCAAAAAAAAAAAGCCCAAAAAACAAAAGATATACTGTGGCAGAGCCTGAGAGATAGCATAGCTGTAGGGTGTTTGCCTTGCACACAGCTGATTCAGGATGGACGGTGGTTCAAGTCCTGGCATCCTAAATGGTCCCCCATGCCAGCCAAGAGTGATTTCTGAGCAGAGTCGGGAGTAACCCCAGAGACAGATGTGACCCCCCCCCAAAAAAAAAAGATATAGGATGGCCACTGATAAGGATTCTCTATGATTCTGAGCAAGCTAACAATTGTCATATGACCAAGAAAATAGCTTTAAGAATAAAAAAGAAAATAATTTTAAGATACCAACTTTAATCCTTAGCATTACAGGGTTCTTTGAGCACTCCTGGGTATAGTCCTTAGAGGGTGCTAAGTATCACTGAGGTGACTCTGGTGGCTGTTAGTTAGCACCAGGGCCTGAGCAGTATTGCCTCAATAGTCCTGAGTATTGAACCTTTGGCTCAATTGGCTGAGTATTAAGGGAGTGAATACTGGGTCTCCTGAACATTGCTTAAGAGATCCCATCCTCCCAAAGTAACAGTGTAGTACATGTAATAAAAACCTTAAGAAAGTACAATGCTATAAAAATCTTGGATAATATTTTTTAAATAAGAATGATAAGTAGTGCTTTACTAGGTATTCATAGGAATACAAAGAAAATAAGCCATGATTCTGGCTTTTGTTTGTTTTGTTTTGGGGTCACATCTGGGCATACTCAGGGCTTACTCTGGGCAGGGCACAGGGACCATATGTGGTCCTGGGAATTGAACACAGATCAGCCACATGCAAGGCAAGTGCCTTTCCTGCTGTACTATCATCTCTTTAACTCCCTGGTTTTAGTCTTATAGTGTTATTAAAGAAGAATATAAGGTTGAAGTAGAGGCTCCAGTATAAGAACTATTGTAATTATATTTTCTACTGTATTTCCCAATTTCCAAGTCAGTCAACGTTGCTACAGGAATTTAGTGTCCCAAGAACATTTCTACTTGGAATGATAGGATGTTATTCACAACTTTTTGAATCCTTTAAAGGATTCTAAAAGGGGCCAGAGAGATAGCACAGCAGTAGGACTTTTGCCTTGCATATGCCTGACCTGTGACGGACCTGGTTTCGATTTCTGGCATACCATATGATCCCTCAAGTCTGCCATTTCTGAGTGCAGAGCCAGGAGTAACACTGAGCACCACCATGTATGGCCCAATAAAACCAAAATTTAAAAAAAAATTTTTTTTTTTAAAATAAAGGATTCGAAAGGAATGTCTTGTGATTGGCTCTAGTCATAATCTTATGTCCCACTGATTATTGAGGGCAAGACAGGTCGAGTGGACAGCTTTAAAACCCTTGTCTGTAGTTTGTTCTAGATTTTATTTTTCTGTATTTCATTTTCTTTTTTATTTTTTTTAAATCTTTTTTTTTTTTTTTTTTTTGGTTTGTGACGCTCAGAGGTTACTCCTGGCTATGCGCTCAGAAGTCGCTCCTGGCTTGGGGGACACCATATGGGGAACCGGGGGATCGAACCGCGGTCCGTCCTAGGTTAGTGCAGGCAAGGCAGGCACCTTACCTCCAGAGTCACCGCCTGGCCCCTGTCTTTCATTTTCTTACACATATAACCAGTTAGTATTTTATCAGTAGAGTCAGCCGATCAATCAATATCAACAACAACAAAAAGAATGGCTATTGAGAGGGATTTTTCTTTTCTTTGTTTCTCCTAATGGAATAAGAAGCTTATATAATTTTCACTGGCTGTAAGTTATATAATTTGCTTATATGAGACATAAGAATCTATTGTTCAAGGGGCTACTCCAGGCCCTGAGCTTGAGGAGCCATGCCCAACAGAGCTGGACAGGGAGCATGCAATGCCAGTGATTGAAACCACATGCAAAGCATTCACTCCCTCAGTTGTGCTCTCTCTGGCCTGTGTTATTCATTTTTGAAAAACTTTATTTTCTAGCCATATATACAACTTTTTATTCTTTTTTTTTTGTTGTTGTTTTTGTTTTTGGGCCATACCAGGTGATGTTCAGGGGTTACTCCTGACTATGAGCTCAGAAATTGCTCATGGCCTGGGGGTCCATATGGGGC
>PVKC010014850.1:0-21672 GCA_004027635.1 Crocidura indochinensis | reverse complement strand
AGCCTTTTAAAAACTTGGTTTTGGAACTGGAGCAGTGGTGCTAGAGGTAAGGCATCTGCCTTGTAAGCGCTAGCCTAGGACGGGCTGTGGTTCGATCCCCAGATATCTCATATAGTCCCCCCAACCCAAGAGTGATTTCTTTTTCTTTTTTTTTTTTTTTTCTTTTTTTGGTTTTTGGTTTTTGGGTCACACCCGGCAGTGCTCAGGGGTTACTCCTGGCTCCATGCTCAGAAATTGCTCCTGGCAGGCACGGGGGACCATATGGGGCACCGGGATTCAAACAGATGACCTTTTGCATGAAAGCCAAACGCCTTACCTCCATGCTATCTCCCGGGCCCCCAGTTTTTTTTTTTTTAAGGAATTTTTTTTTGTTAGGATTTTTTTTTATTTTCCTTAATTTTCTGAAACATTCCTGGTGATATTCAGGGCTTACTCCTAGTAGCTATGTGCTCTGGGCTCATTCTTAGTGGAGCGCGGGGGACTTTCTGTAATACTAAAGCCTAGGTTGGATGAGTGTAAGGTAAATAAATGCTTGGAGCGCCTACTATTGCTCCAGCCTCCTCAGGATATTTACTCAAAAGTACTTGGGCACCTGAAATTTGAAATCATACCTGAAAAGTAGCACAATTAGGAAGGGAGAGTGTGGAAGTAGAGAAAGAGGAAGGTAGAGTATGTGAGAAAAAAGGAACGACAGAGAAAACAATGAGAAGGGAGAACATAGGGTGAAGGAAGGGAAGAATGAAGGGAGATAGGGAAACAGGGAAGGAGGGACAAAAATGGTCTTTTTTTGTTGTTATTTTTGAGTCACACCTGGCAGCACTCAGGGGTTCCTTCTGGCTCTATGCTCAGAAATTACTCCTGGCAGGCTCCGGGGACCATACGGGATGCTGGGATTCAAACCACCATCCATCTGCTTGCAAGGCAAAAAGCTTTACCTCCATGCTATCTCTCTGGCCCCAAAAATGGGTCTTAAAGTAAGAGGCAGTGAAAAATCTAGAAAAAAATTGAAATTACAATCAACTGAAGAATTCCTTATATAACAGAAGCCAAGTTAGAGATTAAAAACCAAAACAAAACAAAACAACTATGTGATTAAGTTAGTATTAAGGGGAAAAAAGGCAAAACTGTCATTCTATTTTCTTCCTTTTCCTCAAATGGTCAAATTTTTATGTCTTCTAATGTGCATACAAGCCAATTAACACTGAACCTGTTTCAAGATGCCATTGCCGTGTAGACAGAAAAATGAAGCCCAAAGGAAACAACAGACTCTGGACTTAAAAGCACAGGGCACCAGGGCTCTACCTTCACAGGGTCCTTATTCTTTTGTTTTGTTTTGCCTTTTGCTTTTTGGGTAACACCCGGCAGCGCTCCTGGGTCACTCGGGGCTCTACGCTCAGAAACTGCCCCCAGGAGGCTCAGGGGACCATATGGATGCCAGGATTTGAACCACTGTACTTCTGCATGCAAGGCCAACACCCTACCGCTGTGCTATCTCTCCAGTCCCAGGGTCCCTATTCTTATTGCAATCAGGAGGCATGGCCCTGCCTCCCCAAGTACAGAATTTTTATGCTTTCCCCAAAATAGACTCTTACAGACAGTCTGTCACATGATCCATTAGTCCCACTCGTAGGCTTATACCTGAAGGAATTTGAAATGAAGGCATGAAAGAGACCAGAGACTGAAATGCTGTGACAGATGGAGAAAGAAAAATGGCCCACAGGCATGAGGGGCAGTTATTGAACTCTGAGAAGGAACTATCCTGGCACAGAAGGACCTGGAAAATACCATGCATTTGGCTCATCAGGGACTGATCCTGGGCACCCCAAATGGTCCCTTAAATTCTATCAGAAGTGATCCCTGAGTCATGGCACGCATACCCCATCCCCGACAAAGTCGACTGTGTCCTATTTGCCTAGTTGCTCCTCGGTTACAGATGGTAAATAAGAAAGGTTTGATCCTCAGTGTTGCTCCACTTTTTCTAATGGGACAATATTAATATGCTGGACTCTCGACCTGATAATCAGAGAACTTTATTTTAGAATACTGTAGGGTTCCTTCCTAGTCCCTATGCTGCTGTAATATAAATTACACTAAAATGTAATTTTAGTGAGAAGTCTTAAGTCTACTTTGAACTATAAAAAATGAGAAGTAGTTTAACATTTATACTCACTGAGAAAATGTCTAATTATATTTTCCATTAATAATAAAATTGGTAACCCCATAAATGTTAATTTGAATTTACATAAATGTTAGAACAAGAATAAATTCAGAAACTTTTCTATATGATTTACTGTCAATGACCAAACTCTTCTTCCTACACATAACTAAAAGGAAAATAAAGGGCAACATTTGCTGTTTTTTTTTTTTTTTTTTGGTTTTTGGGCCACATCCAGTGACGCTCAGGGGTTACTCCTGGCTATTCGCTCAGAAGTCGATCCTGCAGGCACGGGGGACCATATGGGGAACCGGGGGATCGAACCGCCGTCCGTCCTAGGTTAGCACAGGCACCTTATCTCCAGCGCCACCGCCCGGCCCCAACATTTGCTGTTTTGATGCAACATAAATGATCCCTAACACAGGCTTCTTCCAGCTCAGTCCCTAATTGCCTTCTCCAGTGCACAGTCCCTGACTAGTAGGCATATATTAAATCTGGGAAAGCCTGTCTCTATTACAGTAAGGTGTGATTCTGTGATTAAGTTTTGCTGAATATGATATAAGCAATAGTAAAAGGCAGAACTTCCAGAAATTTTTCTTTAAGAAGGCACATCTTTCACTAGAAAGACTCTTATTTATAGAGGGTTGTACTATAAAGAGTCCTACTGAAAGGAAACTATCCTGCTATTCCTATTTTATACATAGCATCTTAAAGGACCCTGCTCAGAATTTCAGAGTTCACAGTTGGTAAAACAGAATCTGAACTTGGGTCTAATTCCCAGTTCAAACCACTACCACTGTGGAATAATTTCACAGTCCTTCTAATTCTTCACCCATTTACAGTATTCTTCCATTCACATCACTCCAACTCATTTTAAATCTTAGAATAAGGTGAGGAGCTGCTAAGAGTATAGAAGAAAGCATGGGTGTTCTGGCTAATTTTTACACTAACTTTTAGCTAAGTTAGGCATACAGAACCCAACTTTTGGATTTAACCAAATAAATGATGGAAAGAATAACCTTTACTTGCACAAGTATATAGAAAAAATTATACTTCTTATTCCAGTAACTAATAGTTGAAAATATACCCAGCATATTTTTTACCTCTTAAAGGTTTAGTGTTCTCAAAATACAAAGTGCAGTTACCATGTTAAAGTCAAAATAGAAAATTCAAGTCTTTAAAAGAAAGTTATTTAAAGATCAGACCAGAAAAATTCAGAAGATAATACCTTCAGTCGCTGGCTGTCTTTCTTCTGATTTTGGAACAAAAATTCTAATGGTACTGGTGTTTATATAAATCAAAGGTAAATTGCGTGAAGTCAGTGTATGGGTCCTCATGGGCTGCCCAGCAGATTTCCTTTTCTCTTTTTGGGTCCTTGGTACTTTTGCTTGAAATATGCTTGCAATGGCATTTAGTAAAGGAAAACAAAGGACAATATCAAAGGCTTGTGCTGAAAGAAGAATTTCATGAAGAAAATGAGGGGACCCATCTGTTAAACCTTCCGATAACTTATGTAAACTTTTTCTCTCATTCCTTGACGTTAACTTGTGGCGGACATTTTTTGTAACAGCTTTCGTGTAAGTCAAAGAAAGAAATCCATGCTGCTGATGGGAACCATCTAGAAGTTTTGCAGTTGTCTGTTCCAGAAAAAGGAAACATTTCATTAACAAAAGAGAAGAGAATAGCATCTGAAAGTAGAACATGATCTCAGTTAATATTATACCATTTTATTATGTGTACACATTTGAAGTACATTTTGATCCATTTTACAGAGGAAGCAAAGACTTCTAAAACTGATAAAATGATTCTACTGATATATTAAAAAATCAAAATAAAAATATCACTGAGTTCTAATTCTAGATACTGAGAGATGTTATTAAGTACTTTGTGCTATTTTTGGTCACTTCTACATTTTCTGTAATATCCAGGTCTTGGAATCTCTCATCTCTTAATTTAGTTTTCACATTCCCTTCTGGGGTCTTCCTAGTGGGGACCAGGAGGATAAGTGGCTCAGCAGGGCTTGGCTGATGATTCTGTGCTAAGGCACAACAATGTACTGCTACTGGTTTATTGGTATTAGAGCCACAAGGACTAAGCACAGTGGTATTCAGAAAGTCATGGAATACCAAGTATTGAACTCAGCACCTTACACTCACAGTTCCTTGTGCTATCTTATGGTCTGGTCATTTTTCTTTCAGAGGACCAATATGTTGCAATTTTAAGGGTCACAAAGGGGGTGTTTATGCATGACCTATGGAAATATTCATGCTATGTATTTCTATTTGTCATCAACAACCTGAGTAGACAAGATATTTATCAGTACTTCATTTCACATTACTAAGAATTTTTGTCTTGATTCATTTGGCTAATTTATACGAAAAATTCATAAAGAGCTTCATTGATATTATGCTTTAATAATTACTTATGCATGTTTAACTAGAAAGGGTAATATAATACAAAAATAAAACATTTATCTTCCAGAATTTGTCTACATTTAATGGTATTCATATAGTTTTTAAATTTATCTAGTCTTCTACAAGTGATAATACTTTGGCTTAACACTGTGTTAATATATGTACAACATTTGATTGAGAATTAAAATTGTTATTGTAACATCAATATTTCTGACACCCATTCAAATTGCACACTATAAACAAATCACAGTAAACAGTGTACTTTGAAGAAAAAATCAAAATGTATTCTTTGCATTTTAATCAATATGTGAAAAATTATTGTAAAAGTCTGAGATTTGATGAACCAATTATTATACACAAAATCCTATTTTATTAATTAGGAAACCCAGAAGGAAAAATCCAGTCTCCTGAGAAGGAAAACACTGGAAAAAGAAGAGTAGTGGTGAGCCTGCACTTAGCACTGACTCTGAGAAATGGCTTCTGCTCCATTTCCTTCTCCCTCTGTGCTGTTCAGTGTCCATCGGCCAGGTCAAGCAAAGAAATGCAATCTCAGGGATAGTGGGTGTGGAGAGTTGGGGATGAAGTGAGCCCAGGTGATGACAAGACCACTAATTATAGAATACTGATTACAGCAGTGATGGAACAGAACTTATAGAACTGTACAAGAAAGACTCTATCCTAGACTTCGTCCTATGACTTGTGTAAATAGCAAGATTTCTAGTTACAGAGGCCTAATTTTATCATCCACAACTGAGTGGAAAGTTTCCTGGCACCACAAAAAGATCTTGGAAAGTGAAAATGAGCGTGTATGGAGCCTGCAGTTGTTCCCATGACAGTATGCTTCAAGGGCAGAGAAACCCAGTATCTCTTAGGCCAAGGGAATTCCCTTTCTAATTTCCTCAATATGTACTGTAACTTTGCAAACAAAACAAAAAAAAATTTTTTTTTGGTAATTGCTGGTTTTAGATTTTTTATTTTATTTTTTTGTATTTTGCTTTTTGTTTGTTTTATATAGTTGCTGGGTTTGGTTTTTTGTTTGTTTTTTTTTTTTTGTTGTTGGTTTGTTGGGGCTTTTTGTTATCTTTTTCTTCCCTTTTCCCTTTTTTCTTTTAAATTGATGTTTATAACATCTAGATGGACTCCTCCCAGTTTTGTGTTTTTTTTTCTTTTTTTCTTTCCAAAAGAACCACATAACTTGAATCATCTTGTCCTGCCTCATAATTTGGGGGGCAAAAAAAAAAAAAAAAAGGATGGTACCAGGACCAAACAGTTGTATGAACATTGAGTGGAAATAAAAAATAATCAGACTTAAACACCAAACACAAAGTAAAAGAAAACAAAATAGATACGCAATCTACAATAAGCTATAATAGAGGGGACCAGTTACATTAGCATTCTGGGGGAGAGGGGAAGGAGGGAGATATGGGATGCATGCTGTGAAGAGAGGTGGAGGGGAGACAACATTGGTGGTGAGAATACTCCTGATCTATTGTTACTATGTACCTTAAATAGTACTGTGAAAGATTTCTTTTTTCTTTGTTTTGTTTTTTGGGGCCACACTTGGTGACACTCAGGGGTTACTCCTGGCTATTAGCTTAGAAGTGGCTCCTAACAGGCACGGGGGACCATATGGGGAACCGGGAGATCGAACCTTGGTCCGTCCTAGGTTAGCGCAGGCAAGGCAGGCACCTTACCTCCAGCACCACCGCCCGGCCCCCACTGTGAAAGATTTCTAAATCACTTTGGTCACAATACAAATTATTAAAGAAAAAAGAATGTTTCTCATAGTCACTAATATTCAAAGAGGAAAAAATGAATTTAAACTGGCCTTACATGGATATAAATGTCACATTTAGAGAAATGAAATTAGAAAATGACATTTATCAGACAAATATGACATTAAACAGTAAGTGAAGAAACATAATTATTTAAAATATTTTTATTAACTTCTATAATGTTAAATAAATATTTTAAATCCCTTTTGGACAAAAAGAAAAAATTAAGCACATAGTTCACATATGCTAAAGAAGTATCTAATAATATTTTCAGTGATTTAATAAAATCTTTTTTTGTGTTTTTTTTGTTTGTTTTTGTTTTATTCAGCCACACCCAGTGACGCTCAGAGGTTACTTTTGGCTATGCACTCAAAAAACACTCCTGGCTTGGGGGACCATGTGGGACGCTGGGGGATCGAACCGCAGTCTGTCCTAGGCTAGTGCTGGCAAAGCAGACGCCTTACACCCTGCACCACCACTCTGGCCCCAGATTTAATAAAATCATAAAGAAATCAATTACTGTAGTGGTAATCTGTTCTCAATATATGAAATAATTACAAGAATTTTTATAAGAATAAGATGAATAATTGATTTTGATACAGAGTGCCAATAGAAAAATAGTAAAAAAAAAAAAACTAAACTTGAAAAGCCAGTAGTTTATAGTGATCTATTCAGTCAAAGACAGTCTTGTCCGCACTGAAGAGGGTACAAAAAATGGCACCTTGAATAAGTTGTGAAAAGGAAAAAGCATAATAGAAAAAACTATCTAAGTGCTATCCTAAAAATATTACCAAAAACAGTATATTCAATTCTTTATCATTCAACAAAAGCACAACTAAAAAAACACTGAACTTAATTCTCTTGATTTTCTTATGATGAGATGGTAAAAATAGTTTATATTAAGAAAACCAGTGACAAATACCTTATGCAAGTAACTTAGAAGTGGACTACCGTGGAAGCTCAGGCTACAATTTAAACCACATTAAAGCTCATTAAAATGCAGATATAATAAAGGAAGATGAAAATCAAGAGTTGACTTTTTTGAATAAACTCCTCTGGGTTCCTCTTAATGGGTGTTCTGTAGCATAATTTTAAAATGATTTCTTACAGAAGGAAAGAAGCCAGAGCAATTACTGAAAGGGTCCTGCTTGATGATGGGTCGAACCAACAAGGTGCATCTGTTGAGCTTGTCAGTAGAGGAAAAGAAGACACCTCCATATTGCCCCAGAGACCAACACTTTTCCCCAAGGCTTGAGGTGATGGACAGGAACAAAGAATGTAAAAAGACAAAAAGCAATAAGAGCCATAAGCAAAAAACCTGAATATTTTTAATTTTGCTGAAGTTTTCATACACTTGAGGTTTGAACAACTCCTACATATGGCCTCTGCATCATCTTCTGCAAAACCATTGTTAATAAAAAGAAATAAAAAATAATCTGGTTTTTAGTATATGTAAAGGAAAATTCAACATAAACTTACTTATCAATAAAAATGATTCTACAGTCAACATAGTATATAAAGAGAAAGCATATTAATAAAAGTAATACTATGCTTGCCTTTATAAAAAATTCAATTGTCAGAACAGAAAAATGGCTACAAAACAGAAGTAGCTTAAAATAAGTTTTATTTTATAATGTAACTTTGGAATAGAAGGTCAAAGAAATTTTTTCCGAGGTCTAATTCTTGAAACCATTTAGTCCTGTTGCATTAAAGAACAATGATAAGCAATTTGCATTTAAAGATCATAATTACTAAATGAGTCTCACCACAGGTTTTTCTTTGCACTGCAGAAATACTCCTTCAAAAAGTCCTGACTGCCAACCTTCCCCTGGCCTGGAAAACATAAGTTCACCTTATCTGTTCTCTTCATTTTTTTCTGAGTTAAAAAATCAAGCATATGTAACTATTTCAAATAGTTATGATATATATAAACAGCAGTACACTGAACATGGATGTCATGATGCAATCATTAGCAATTCATATTAGTACCACAGTACTTTTATAACAAAATATTTATGTTTTGTATAGAATGATAAACTTAGGTTTATCATTGGGTTGATTTGGTTATCATTTGTTATATGGTTGGTTATTTATTCCTATTTTACCCTTGAGACTGTAACATCAAGAAAAGCATGATTTATGTTTAGTTAAATGCTATTATCTGAAATGCTTATCATAATGCCTGTCATTAAGTACATATAATATTGCGATTAAATGAATTAAAATATTAAATATTAAAACTTACAATATTTAATAGCAAACATTATATTTACATCCTATAATTTACAAAATTTAAACTATGACTTACAGAGATCACCTTGCCACCTTGCCATTCAAAAGGAACAAAACAGCTAAATATTCTATTATCAAAATCTAATTAGTTACACACTATTAACACAATAAAATTAGCAATTATAGATTTGCTAAGATTATACTATTATGATCTCATATCCAGCAAAACATATAATAAATACATAGCAAGGTACATTTTATAAATAAAATTTATATTCAGTAAAACATTTTAAATTACATATCTTAGCTGTGATACTATAAGTATTGGTTTAAGAAAAATGATATGTATGCATAAAATCCAAATGTTTTAAACACATTTAGAAATTTGTTAAATAAGAAGATAATTTTTAGGGCAAAAGTATATGAAAAGAGGTATAGTGCAAGAGAAAAGTATAGAAACATAATGTAATTTTGTAGGTATACAATAAGTGAAATAAATATTCTTCAATTCAGATAAAATACTTTATGCTATTTTAGAAATGTTTTTTAAATATAAGAATTTTATGGCATATGGATTATGTGGATTATTTTCAATTAAAAGTGAATCTTACAGAAGCTTCAGGCTTTAGTATACAGCTAATTTTTAGTTTCAGGCTTTAGTACACATCTAATTTTTGGAGAGCTTTATCACTTGATAAAGAAAGCTTTATCGAAGGGTAAAGCTCAAAAAAAAAAAGTGAATCTTAATAAGAAAAGGAGAAATGACAAAAATACAAAAGAAACAGTTTGAAAAATCATGGGACTATTTTTCCTAACATCTTTATTGTTATAAAGACATGAGTACTCCGCTAGAACTACTTAGGCCCTCCCAACCTGGGCACTCAGGCGTTGGTCTATACTTTCAGCAATCAAGACTCAGCTGCCTGGGCTGAACAGTTCAAAAATGCTGGGCCCGAGTATTTGGTGCTGTTGGCCCTGTAGGTCAAGGACCACAGGAATCACACCTAGCAGTGCTCTGGACCTCCAGGACAGCACTCAGAAATGCTTGGGGTCATGGGGTTCATGGCAGGGGATGGAACTTGGTTTAAACATGTATTCATGCACTGTACAACTTCTGTGGTCCTTTTATGAAAACATGTTAGAGAAAGAGAAACATGGTTGTAGGAACAGCTACCACGTGTCATCTGTAATATCATCTACAAAATGCAAAGGCTCTTGACAGGTCAATCCATGATCTCTTCAATCCATGATCCTAATGGCACAGGAGTGCCCAGGAAAAAGAGCCATCAGGTCTGTGTCAGGCATCAGAGCAAATACACACGTGCAGCAAACATTATTAAGTCACTAGTAGAAGCAGTTTAAATCATGAGAGTGTATTTATATATGGGCTTGTCATCTTACTAAATGTTATTATATTCTATAGACAAAGAATAGCAACTAAATTAAGCATTTTATCTATCAAGAATAGTCTGTGGAAATGTTACTTTAAAAAGAAGCTAATCAAATTAAATGGGAAAATAATTCACTTGTATTTTCTTCCCCCAAATATAAATTTTCCCATACTTAATACTTACCTGCTTCGATAATGATCAATATTGAAACTTTCGATTTTACATTTCACTTTGGTATATACATCCTGGACATCTATGGAAGCGCTGAGATCTTCGAGTTCAGTCACCACACAAAGCTCTAAGAAGTAAATGTAAATAGTCATACAGGTTTCACAATTAAGGATAGAAATAAAAATTAAATAATAAAAAGAAAAATTTATAACATGCAAATAAATAAGATATGTATATATAAATAAGAAATTAATAGAAATTAAAGATCTATGGAATTTTTCAGTGAGTATGTTATCATGTAACAGGCAGACAAGTAAAGAAATAACTCTGGCTTTTGTAGTACATCATGCAACAAAAAAAACCAAAACAGATCTTTTAGTTAGGTATGTTATTACTAATTAAAATATACTAAGAGAAATCACCTAAATTAGACCTACTGATACTTATATAGAAGCATAAATCTAATTTCTAATATTTTCTCTAGAAACAATATTTAATCTGTCAGTAGAGAAAAAATATGTACTCCTATACCTGTGCCTTGAATTTCAGGGTCAGGAGCAAAGAGCTTTACAGTGATTTTGGGAAGTACCCACTGCATCCACAAACTAACACGTCCACTGGATCCCCCAATGTTACTCGTTGTTTGTTCCAAGGTAATAGAATCTGAGAATGGGGAATCATCACCAGCTTGTATGGACTCTCCCTGGAGTGAGAAATCACATTATTTTGTAATTGAGAGCAATAAAACAATGGTCATTTAAAATCTGTAAGCATTATTTATAACATTTCATATTATAGAGGTATTTATTGATGTGCTATTTACATCATTGCTAATGTCCACATATAATGCTTTGAATATATTCTGATGAGATGATTTGATAATTGTAAGAAACATGCCCATCATCCTGTTACTCTATTAGAATGGCACCAGTTCTATTAGAAATCAGTGCAACCCAGTGAGTACTTCCTTAGAGCAAAGTCTTAGCCCACAGCCGCATCCCTTCATTTCCCCACTGCATAGAGCTTCCATAAAGCAAAGAGCTCAGTCCTCTTTTTAGTGATACTGTGGTCCCAAAGGCAAAAATTGGAGATTAATTCTCTAAAAAACAAACAAACAAACAAAAAAACAAACCACTTGCCTAGTTACTAACTATAACAAAGACAATGGAATGAACAGAATTAGCAAAACATTAGCAAATTAGCAAAACATTCATCAAAACTCCCACATTTTAAAATAAGGAAACGTTGAAAAGTTATCAAACTGAACAATTCCCAGTTTTATATTTTGTGTGGTTCAAACTGCTTTTCCTTCCTCTTCCCCTTTGCTGCATGGTTGTTGTGATGTCTGGGATGACAATCACTCACTTCTCCGCAGTGTGCATAAATGGCCTTGAGGCTCCTAGAGGCTCCCAGTGGCTCTCCAGGCATACTGTGGAGATGGTGCCAGAGACTCTGGGTTTGGGAGTTCAGAAATTGTGGCACTAGGGAATACAATTTGCAGTGCTGCTGGGGTTGTACCTGGCACATAAGGTGGTTCTAGGGATGAGAACTGGAAACTTCCTGTCTGCAAAACAGGCTAAGCTCCACATTCCAAGTTTCCCAGTTAAAAGTCTCAAGTAGAGGTATTGGGCATTAGTTTACTAATCAACTGTACTGAATTCCAGATGAGTAAAGCTCCAAATGTGGTACTTCACACACTAGTCATGCCAAAAAAACTTTCCAAGTTTATCTGCTTCATTGGAAAGAAAAAAAATCAGTTTTGATAATATCTCTTGATAGTTATTATGCAACAGAAAGAAAATGAAAATCAAGTGATCACATAATAAACAATTCACAAGCAGCAGTTATAATGAAGATAATCAAGCTGATCCCTGCTCAGAAAACTATAAACTTGCAGTCTTAGAGCATTCAATATTTAAACCCTCTTGCTTTTTCTCATTTTGTCATATTCCTATCTTTAGAATATTTTTCTACTTTAATGTCTCAAACAAAAATGTTCATTTTTCATGCTAAGTAGTTAAGCAGGCAAATCATCTTTTTTTTTTCTTTTTTTGGATGGGGGTTTGGGCCACACCTGGTAATGCTCAGTGGTTACTCCTGGCAATGTACTCAGAAATTGCTCCTGGCTTGGGGGGCCATATGGGACTCCAGGGATCGAACCCAGGGCTGTCCTGGGTCAGCCACGAGCAAGACAAATGCCTACCACTGTGCTATTACTCAAGCCCCAGATCATCTTTTTAAAATATCAAAAAAAGGCATATTATTAGGATCTGTATATTATTCTCTATGAAAAAAAAAACCCACAACAAATTACCAGAAAAGGCATCTACAAGCAAGGAAGATAATAGTAAACTTCCAGTAGAATAAAATGGAAAAAAAAAAAAAAAAACAGCTTTTACCACCTCACACATGACAGTGAAACAAAGGAATATTCAAATCCAGTAAGAAATTGTTAATATATTTTGTTTGTTGGCTGGTTGTTCTGATTTGAGCACCACCACACAGTGCTCCAATAGAGAGCCCAGTTCTCCTGTTTGCATAGCATGGGCTTCATTCAACCATTTCCCAGCTCTCAAAACTTTTATCTATACTTCAATTCACAACACTGTTCAATGAGAAGAATAAAGCAATTTCCTTGAACTCCCAGAAGGAGACAAAATAGTGCAGATTTTCATAAAATAGGCAAGTATTTTGTGTTGGAACACTGAGAAACTGATCCTAGCAAAGCAGCAGTGCCTTTCTGTGATTTACTGTGACAGAAAATAATAGATTTAAACCTAAAGATAATAGTCATTTCTTGTTCCAATTATGCCAAGCAAATAGCTCACTTTTTTATTACTTTTATATAAATGCTTCTCTAAAATATATGGTTCTAAATTTACTACAACTAAAATTCCCCCAAATTTGAGAAACAATAAAAAAATTGCAGGTTTTTGGTTACGCTTTAAAGCAAAACGTTTAATAAATTGCACAAACTAACCTCCCAAAATAATGCATTTTCCCAAGTCAAACACAATAAAAGACAACATAATGTAATCAGTATGCCTTTTTCTTTTATTAAATAGGTTTTAATAGAAGTATTCATGAATATTTTCCCTCCCTTAGTGAGAAAAGCTGAATTTTGCAGAGAAAAAAAGCATTTCAAATCAATGTGAGCATGGTTTTTGACACTACTAATTATATTCAGTAGGAATGCAAAGACTATAGTTTTAAATTAATAAGTAAACACTCTTTAGAATAAAGTTCTGCCTTCCTTGTGCTATTTTCAACTTTCATTTTAGATTTACAACATTCGGTGTGGTATTGTTAAATATGTTTGTGTTGATTTTCTGCCCTATTTCCAAATCCATAATAAAAATAGAGTCAGAATTGGAGATGTTGGAAATATTTTCCCACACCTCCTTAAGCCAAATTCTAAAATACACAGTTTAATTCTTTCAGCAATTCGTTGCAAATTGACCAAAATACTAAATTTATTTTCCTAGATCAATTTTATCTTTGTTCACTGGGAAGAGCAAACACTTCAGTTCCTCATCCTTGACTTGCTGCAGAGCTCAGAACTGATTAACATTTTGGCCACCTGCTACTCTCCTTTTCAAAATAACTCCAGTATTCTTGTTCAATAACAAAACTTCCCAGAGGACTAAACACTTGCACTTCTGTTAGTACTTAACAGTAATAAGTGGCCTGCTGTGGTACCTTACTACCTTTGCTCTATTTCAAGGCTGGGAAAGCATTATTATTGCAAGGGGTGGGAAGTAGTTTTAACTGTTGTAAAACCCCATACTAACACTAATTGCTTCTCAAACACCTTATTCCTGCTTCCACTATTCAGATTGTGATGGGAAGTAGAGATTATAGTTGCCAAAAAATATAATGCCTCCATTGTGCCACTGTGAAAAGAATTACTCGGACATCACCGAAGTATAAATTATCTAAGAATTGGAGTTTAACTGTAAATCATCTAAGGATCATATAAAGAAATATTTCTCTTCTATTTACTTCAACTATTGGAGTGTTTTTTGTTTTTGTTTTGTTTTGATTTGGTTTGGTTTTTCGGGCCACACCAGTTTGATGCTCAGGAGTTACTCCTGGCTAAGTGCTCAGAAATCGTCCCTGGCTTGGGGGGACCATATGGGATGCCGGGGGGATCGAAACGTGGTCCTTCCTTGGCTAGTGCTTGCAAGGCAGACACCTTACCTCTAGTGCCACCACTCTGGCCCCTTGTTTTGTTTTTTTGAAAGATTCATTTACAGTAAATTCTTTGTAGTTGAAACAAGTTCAAAAATAATACCTTTTTTGTTTTGTTTCTTTTGTTTTTGTTTTTTGTTTTTTGGGTCACACCCAGTGATGCTCAAGGGTTACTCCTGACTATGCGCTCAGAAGTCACTCCTGGCTTAGGGGACCATATGGGGCACCTGGGGATCGAACCGCGGTCCGCCCAAAGCTAGCGCAGGCAAGGCAGGCACCTTACCTCTAGCGCCACCGCCCGGCCCCAAGAAATAATACCTTTGTGGTGAAGTTCCTACCCTGGGCTAGACCTTTTTTATCTTTTTTTTATTTTTTATTTTTTAATTTTTTTTGGTTTTTGGGCCACACCCAGTGACGCTCAGGGGTTACTCCTGGATATTCGCTCAGAAGTTGCTCCTGGCAGGCATGGGGGACCATATGGGGAACCGGGGGATTGAACCGCGGTCCGTCCTAGGTTAGCGCAGGTACCTTATGTCCAGCGCCACCGCCCGACCCCTGGGCTAGACCTTTTGACATTTAATTTTTTGTCTCTGGATACTATAACCATACTCTCTTTTTCTTATATTTCACAAATGAGTCAGGAGGTCCAGCTCAAGGTAGGAAGCACACCACAGAGTGTAGTTAGAATAGAGAAGGGTCTCCTAGGACAATGATAGTTGGAACTGATATCTCTGGATAAGAGCTCGGTTCTGAAAGGGGAGAAAATGACATGCAAGGCACCCCTCCATTGACAATAGTGCAAGGAGGGGCGGGGGAGAGAGGAAGAAAACAGAGAGAGAGAGAGAGAGAGAGAGAGAGAGAGAGAGAGAGAGAGAGAGAGAAGCAAAGTACAGTACTTTATAGACAGGTGGGGGTAGATGAGAGGGTAATAAGGGAGGGAACATTAGTGGTAGGAAGGGTGCACTGAAGAAGGATGATGATGTTGTACATTGTATGAGTGAAACCCAACAATAAACAATTTTGTAACCTTGTGCTTATTAAGTAAAGCAATTAATAGAAAAAAACCTTTGATCAAATTCAGCAAAAAGAAACTACTTTATAAAAGTAATCTTTTTCAGGGCTGGAGTGATGGTACAAGGGGTAAGGCAAGAAAGGGAAAAAGGAAGAGAAACACCACAACAATACAAAAAGAAAAATCAAATAAAAAATACAATGAGCAGTACAGCAATAAAGACAAGTACCACATATTAACCATGATCTTGAAATATAAACAAAACAGAGCACAAAAAAACAAAAGGAAAAAAATGAGAACAATGACAATAACAAAACCAAAAAAAAAAAAGCAATAAATGAAAAATTATTTTGTGCTGCTTCCCCCCCCCCCAATAGGCACAGTTAATAATGGGAGAAATTAGAAAGGGAATTCCCTTGGCTTAAAAGCTTGTTTTTCTTAATTTTCTCACAGTTTACACATAGCAGCGGTTGGGGAATTGAACTGGAGCTGGCTATGAGTAAGTTAAGTACTTTAACCCCATACTACTTCTCTGGTTCCGTCAGTAGTTTGATTTGATTCAAAATGAGTCACTGATCAAATTGCCATTAAGTATTACAATTTAAAAATATAACATTAATGTTTTATGACAGAGTAGTCTCAGTATTGGAATTGAGATCAGGATCTAAATTTATTATTTTCAGTCTGGATGACAAGACTGGGGAAAAGGTGCATGCATGCAAGGCAACTGTTTTGTTCCCTAACAGTGCCTGCCCAATCAACAAGAAGCATCAGTGCATCCTCAGACCCTTGCACTAAGCTGCTGTCTCTGGGCTAAGAATTGGCATGAGTGGTCCTGGGGATCCATGGGCATCACTTGGGAACCTGCCTCCCCAAAATGTAGATTCCCTTTAGAAGAGTACATTAGCATCCTTTGCCCCTTTAGTCCTAAGTACTTAATTCTTCCCCCTTTCTAATAATAAAGCTAAAACTTCCATATCCAACACCCTACAATTTAAAGGTGCAAAATGCTATATCTAAGTTTCTTTTCAATTCCCTTTGAATACCTGGAGGAACTTATAAACACTTCCCACATAAAAAATCACTTTTACAGTGAGCCGGGAGGTGGCGCTGGAGGTAAGGTGCCTGCCTTGCTTGCGCTAACCTAGGATGGAACGTGGTTCGATTCCCTGGTTCCCTATATGGTCCCCCAAGCCAGGAGATACTTCTGAGCGCATAGCCAGGAGTAACCCCTGAGCGTCAATGGGTGTGGCCCAAAAACAAACAAAAAAAATCACTTTTACAAAGAAAGGAAGATACTTCCTTTCTCAATTTATGAAGACAGAATAAATCTGATACCAAAGGACCATTATAATTTTGAGAAAGTTAAAGGCCAGAACCACTCATAAGGACAGATACTAAAATCCTAAACAGAACAGTAGAAAACAATCTACAAGGGCCGGGTGGTGGCGCTGGAGGTAAGGTGCCTGCCTTACCTGTGCTAGCCTAGGACGGACCGCGGTTCCATCCCCCGGTTCCCCATATGGTCCCCCAAGCCAGGAGCGACCTCTGAGCGCATAGCCAGGAGTAACCCCTGAGTGTCACTGGGTGTGGTCCAAAAACAAAAAAAAAACAAACAAAAAAAGAAAACAATCTACAAGCTATAAAAGGATAAGTATATTAAAATCAATCTAGGTTTGTCCCAGAAATATAAGAACAGCTTAATATCGGAAAAGCCTTAAATTAGCTATTACATAAATTAATTAATATTTAATAATATTAAATATAATTTCAATTGCATTTACATAAAAATTCAAATGTAACCGTTTGTTTTGTTTTTGAGCTATATCCAGCAATGCTCTGGTCTCTGCACTCAAGAAATCCCTCCTGGTGGTACTTGGAGGACCACATGGGGTGTTAGGGATTGAATACAGGTCAGGGATAGAATCCAGGTCAACTGCATGCAAGGCAAAAGCATTACCCAATGGTATAATAAATTATTATTTATAAATAATTTAAATATATTCAAATACAAAAGAACGTATCTATTATATACTGGGCAAAATTTAAAAAAATAAACTTAATGAAACTAAAGGCACATAGAGGGATAACCATGTTCATGATATGTGAAAATTTAATATTCAATAGTGATTGTTGTCATTAAGATATATCTGACCATTATCCCAGTTTTACAAATGATGGTGGAGGACATAACAGTTAAAGAATGTGGAGCTATACTGTTCCATAGATCACATTACTGTGCAAAGAGCTGAGTTGGTCCTGTTCTAACTAGACACCACAGCTCAGGATTTCAGCTTTCTCCTACACATAATGCAGATGTGGGCTCAGTGAACTACCTCAGAAAACCTTTCAAGAACCAAACTGGTCTTTTGTTTGATTTTTGTTACTTTTTTTGTTTTGTTTATTTTGTTTTTTTGTTGTTGGTTTTTGGGTTTTTTTTTTTTTTGGTAAGTTTTTTGTTATGTGTTTCTTCTTTTTTCCCTTTCTCTTTTTTTAACTTTGCTTTTTGGGCCATACCCATTGATGCTCATGGGCTACTCTGGGCTATGAAATAGCTCCAGGCTTAAGGGCCCTTGTGGGAAGCCTGGGGATCAAGTGGTAGTCTGTCCTAGGTCATCGCATGCAAAGCAAATGCCCTACAGCTTGCGCCACTGATCTGGCCTCTCCCCTTTCTTCCTTATTAAATTGATATTTTTTAATATTTTTATTTGATTGTTTTTTATATTTATTTATTTTTTTTTTTTGTTTTTTGGGTCACACCCAGCAGCGTTCAGGGGTTACTCCTGGCTCTACACTCAGAAATCACTATCAGAAATCACTGGCAGGCTCGGGAGACCATATGGGATGCTAGAATTCGAACCACCGTCCTTCTGCCTGTAAGGCAAAAACCTTACCTTCATGCTATCTCTCCAGCCCCATTAAATTGATATTTATAACCTATAGACAGACCCCTCCCAGTTTTTTATTTGTTTGTTTTATCTTTTTCTTATTTTCTTTCAAACAGAATCAAATAACTTGAATCATCTTGTTCTGCCTCATAAATTGAAGGGAAAAAATGGATGGTAGCAGAACCAAACAGTCATATGAATATTGAATAGAAATAAAAAAGAATCACTTAAGCACCAAACCCAAAGTCAATGGTAACAGAATCGATGCCCAATCTTCAATAAGCTATAATAGAGAGGACCAGTTATGCTAGCAGTCCGGGGGTCAAAAGAGGAGGATGCTGGGAATAGGGGCGGAGGGAGGACAATACTGGTGGTGGGAATAACCCTGATTCAATGTCACTATGTACCTTAAATATTACTGTGAAAGATTTGTAATTCATGTTGGCCACAATAAAAATTGTTAAAAAAAAAAAAAAAAAAAAAGAACCAAACTGTGAGCTTATGGGATTAATGGAAAAAGACTTGCCCCGCCCCCCACAAAAAGAACTACAAAAAGAAATAGGCATGTAAGAGACAAAAATCAAGTTAGTTTTCTCTAAGAAGGGGGAAAAGACACCTTTGAGAAAATAAATTACTAACACTCTATTTTCTGTCTAAGAGGCTGCCATGGAAACTAAACACACTACTCTGATTTTCCCTACAGTGCCTCCATTCCCTGCCAAGACTTAGTACACTGGGGATGATATTAAGTACCACTATGATTCTGGTCCATCCATGTTAATATTAACCAAATGCACTAAAATGACAGAAAAGTGTTCTTCTGAATCAAAAGCTGTGCTCTTATGAATCAAAAAATATGTACCGAGTAAATATGCTTAAAGGCTCTAGATTTCCTCTCTTTCCTAGTTTTTATACTAAATACTTCAGCTGTAAGCTTATTTCAACTGGTAAATAAAGCAGAAAATAGAAATTTTGTATTTTTATAGGTTAACCTCTCTGAACAGTATGTATGAATAATCAAATCCTTTAGTTTCTAGTTGGTCTTACAAGAGATACAAAAAAGGAGAGGAAGATAAAGTATATTTACACCTCACCAACCCTTTTTAAATCAATTATCAGCAACAAGATGCAAGTGTGAAGCTCCTAAAATTAAGATATTCCTTGGGATTTCGGTTCCCAGTCAATAACTTACTTTGTCTTCTTGTTAAATTCTCTCTCTCATTCTCTCTCTCTCTCTCTCTCTCTCTCTCTCTCTCTCTCTCACACACACACACACACACACACACAAATAAAAGATATTAGGCTGAGAAAGGCATAATTTACTAATGCAGAAGTCAAAAATTAGCATTAGTTAAAAAACAGATCTTATATTGTTAGAGGAGTTAGAAGGGAGAAGAAAGACATATCAAGAGTACTATTCCCCAAACTGGGCAACTGGGCAATTAGGCTCCCAAGGAGGCAGTAGGATGAAAGGGGGCAGTAACTTCAGGTGCAAATGGAGTGAGGGGAAAGATTGGGGTGGCTGTTTCTGTTAGTTTCATTATTTTTTTAAAATATAAAATATTTATTTAAGCACCATGATTACAAGCATGATTGTAGTTGAGTTTCAGTCATAAACAGAACACCCCCTTCATCAGTGCAACATTCCTACAGCTAATGCCACCCCTTCCTTCTCCTCCATCCTTTCCTGTATTCCAGACAGGCATTCTACTTCTCTCACTCATTAACATTGTCATTCTAGTTGTTAGAGTATTCATTTCCCTAAGAAAAGTAGATTTCTAGGGGAAGAGGCACTGAGTTATTTATTTTTTAAACTGGGAGATGGAGTAAAGACATTTTAGTATCCATTAAGGTTCTATAGTACTGACATGGAGCTGAATCCCAACAGAAGCATTTCACATTTTTCCCACAAAAAAAGACAATCCACACAATGTTCCCCATGATGAAACAAGGGTCAAGAGTGTTTCCCACAGTGGTATGGGAAGCATAAAGAAAGCACCCAATCTATTCTTTCACCTTCCAATCTCCAGTCAGGATTTGGGGCCTGTGGAAACCAAGTGGATTCGATTATTTAAGTAGAAATTAATAACTGAGAGTTTAAATGAGAAAATGGGGGCCCGGGAGATAGCATGGAGATAAGGCGTTTGCCTTTCATGCAAAAGGTCATCGGTTCGAATCCCGGTGCCCCATATGGTCCCCCGTGCCTGCCAGGAGCAATTTCTGGGCATGGAGCCAGGAGTAACCCCTGAGCACTGCCGGGTGTGACCCAAAAACCAAAAACCAAAAACCAAAAAAAAAAAAAAAAAAAAAACCCAAATACATGAGAAAATGATCCAGAGAGAAAACAGTGGAAAAATGAATGGTTAAAAAGGGGGAAGGAAACAAAAGTTGTAGGAAAAGCATGTTACTTGTAATAAAGCATAAAAAGAGTTTTATAAAAAGAGAAGTTTAAAAATGTAGGAATATTTCCTAAAATGATAGTCTGAAAAGTTTGAAGAACAATATTCCACAAAACCTCAAGTGAGGAACAGAATCAAAAATACACTTAATTTTGGCGACCACAATTAACTTCACTAACTTTACTTTACTTCTGACCACAAAGTCAAATTCTAGAATATATGTGAGAGTAATATTAGAGAAACCAGCATCTGAACAGAGATTTTTATGTCAGCTTTACATGTCCGATGTAGAGCAGGAGTATCCAATCTTTTAACAACTGGATGGATCTGGCTGGCTCTCCAGTTTGAAAATGGTTAAGAGGCAATCATCTCTCCGAAGACCTATGGGAAATATCAGTGGGCCAACAGGGACAAGAGGCTGAAACCACTAATTGTTATGAGCTCAAGCAAATCACTGAACTTCTGTAGCCAAATTCTTTACTGCAAAAGAAAAATGACCCTACTTCCTATGTCAGAACGTTGATTTGAGGCCAAGGAGGCAGTACAGGGTTAAGGTATATGCTCTCATTTTTTGGCACCCCCGCTCACTGTAAACTGCTCATTCACTGAGGTCCTGGGCACCAACAAGAGTCATACTACATACTGGGAGCTCCAGTGCCTGATAAATCACCCAGTTTCCAAGCACGGCTATGAGGGGTCCCATTCCTAAAAAGAAGAGTTTGTAAAATGGTTTCCTTAGTGGGCACTAAAAACCCCATAAAGTTGAAAGTTTTTTGAGTATCAGTCTTAAGTAAAGGCAAATTTCTACATATAAAGATTCTCAATTCAATAAAAAGTAGTTCTTTTGGGGCCCGGAGAGATAGCACAGCAGCGTTTGCCTTGCAAGCAGCCGAACCAGGACCAAAGGTGGTTGGTTCGATTCACGGTGTTCCATATGGTCCCCGGTGCCTGCCAGCAGCTATTTCTGAGCAAACAGCCAGGAGTAGTAACCCCTGAGCACTGCCGGGTGTGGCCCAAATACCAAAAACCAAAAAAAAAAAAAAG